>JAOTQJ010015361.1:0-17473 GCA_025642045.1 Solanum sejunctum | reverse complement strand
AGGCACATGCTTGTATATATAGGCAACAAGTATACCACTTGGACCAATCAAGAGAGTACATATACACTTGACCCAACTATAAATTATACTTAAGGACCAAACTTAAAAGAAATTTTATGTTCGGTCCCCAAACTTTATTAAATCAAACCAATTAAGGACTTTTGGGATTTAAGTTAAGTTACGGGTTCTAACATTCACGCTTGGCATGCTAATAAAAATACTAAAAGGTCCCTCCTCTTTTAAAGTTTGTGCATTTGTCTTTGCAAATTTTATGCAACTTAATGCTTTAACTTGCAAAATCAATAAATCTCAAGAACATCAACACAAAAACTTGAGAACTTGAGGGCCATCATTCACATACTTCCTTAGTTTGAGAACCAACTTGTGGAATTTGGGGACTTTAGCTTGGAGACTTTGGGAGTTTGAAAACTTCAACCTGCAAACTTGATTAAATTTGAAGGTCTCAAGTATGCCATTTAAGTAGCTCATATTCTATAGGGCTTTGTCCCATAAGGAATCAAAGGGACATATAGTTTTTTAACACTAATATAACTAAACTTAGAATATAATTTCAAGTTCCTACATACCTCAATAAAGAGGATCAAGTCACGATGTAGTTCTACGATGGAATGTCTTTTTTGTCCTAAATTAGCCTAGGCTGATTCTTTCGAGATCATCGAGCTAGCAGACATATTTTTTTAGGGTGCCGTACATAGTTTATACTCTTGTGGGCCAGGAGTATCTTGTATTTTTTTATTCAATACTCAAGGAGCATCATTTGCCTTAAGGATAGTATCTCTTAAGAAATTTGACATTTATAGGACCGATCCTTGTGGCATCTGCATCGACAAGCTTGTAAGCACTTCAAGGTGAATTTGCTCCAAAGACTTATGTGAATTGATAATGAGCCTCCTTACTGCGTGAACTTGGTCTCCCACTTGAAAACACCTCAATCAAACCTTTTTATTGAAAGCATGATACAAACAAGCTTGATAATATTCAAGATTTTGTTGGGCTTCTAACCTCTTTTCATCGAGCGCTTCTAACTTGACAAGATTTAGATGAGCATTTTCTTCCTCAATGAGCTCTTCTTATATAGCCAATCTCAAGGACGGTATCTTACGCTCAAGTGGAAGGGCTGATTCAACTCCAAAAGTAAGTGAATATCGGGTTGCTTGAGTCGGTGTGAGATATGTCATCCTATATGCCCACAAGGCTTCTTCCATTATTTTATGCCAGTCTCGTTTGGATTTAGAGACCACTTTCATCAAAAAATTATATAGAGTCTTATTGGATACTTCAGTAGAATGGTACATAGAAGATTTATGTTGCTTCAAGCGAAAGAGATCGCAGATCTTATTCATCAACTTGTTATCACATGGCTTGCCATTATCCGTTATTATGTATCATGGAATGCCAAATTGGCAAACAATGTTTACTCAAATGAAGTTTGTAACATTCTCCTTCTTGACTTCTTTAACAGCTACAGCTTCGGGCCATTTTGATAAGTGACTTGCTGCAGCCAATATATATAAGTGTCCACCAGAAAATTTTGGCGGTTGTCCAACAGCATCCAATCCCTAAGCTTCGAATGGCCAAGATGCAATAGGTGGGTGTAATACTTCAGGCTGTTGACATATGAAGTTCATATGGAATTGATAAGTTCTATACCTTTGAGCATAATACAAGTATTCTTTTACCATGGTTGGCCAATAATACCCCATTCTTTTTATGTGAAAGTGGAGCTTTGGTCCAGACTGATATGATCCACATGGTCCAGAATGATGTGATCCATATACTCCTGAATGTGCCTCTTCCAAAGCTTAAGTCGCTTCTTCCTCCCCCAAATACCATAAGAGCATTCCCTCAAATGATCTCCTATATAACGTGTCCTTGTAGTAGAGAAAATGAGGCACCCAATGACGATTGTCAGTCCTTCTTTTGAAATATTTTGAGAGTATCCTATAACATAAGTGGTCGATGATAGCTTGTCACTAGTCCTCTTTACTAACTTTAGAAACTGCGACAACATGCTCAAGCTTATTCTCCATATGTTTGTCTTCATCTAATAGTGCTATTGCCCATTTTTGGCATATAGTAACTTGTGTTTGATAACGAAAAGCCAGAGATGAGGCTAGAACAACTAAGGTACTAGCTATTTTATTGTCCTTTCTTGGCACATGTTGGAGGGTTACATCTCCAAGTGATCCTATCAACTTTTGAGCATAACAGTAATATGAGAGCAGTTCAGGCTTCTTGACCTCATAGGTTCCCAAGAGTTGTTTAACCATTTATTGAGAATTACCAAAACTTGCAACTGCAATTGTTTCATGTCGCAAGCCATTTTGAGTCCATGTATTAGTGCTTAATATTCTGCAACATTGTTGGAGCAACGTTGTTTCAATGTAAAGGACAATTGAAAGACTTTTTCTTGTGAAGTGACAGACACTATGCCTGCACCAGCTCCACCATGATGCGCAGCCCCATCAAAGTATTTTTTCTAAGGAGGTTGATTTCGATAGCCTTTGCATCTTCATCAAGAAGCTAATAGTTAATTCCCAATTATTTGGTACAACATTGTCTATTAGAAAGTCCGATAATGCCTATCCCATCATAGCCTTTGGAGGGATATACAAAATCTCAAATTGTTGGAACTGAAGGTACCACCTTGATATTCGATCACTAAGGACTCGTTTGACATAACAAATTTGATGGCATTTTCTCTAGAAACAAGACGGACAGTGTGAGCTTAAAAATAGTGCTTCATCTTTGTAATCGAAAAGACCAGCGCCAAACACAACCTCTCAATTGGTGAATAATTCAGCTCATTTGGTGACATCATTCTGCTCAAGTAATAAAGTTCATTTTCTTTGCCTTCAATATTTTTTAAGCTAGTAAGGCTCCCATGGACCTTTCTTGTGCCGCATTGTAAAGTGTCAATGGCTTTCTAAGTAAGGAGCTGCTAGGACAGGAGGTTTTGTTAGATATGCTTAAATACTTTTCAAAGGCTTTACTACATATTTGATCTAAAATGCCCCAAAAATGTTCTTAAAAAATGTTCATAATCATAATTTTAATATATCTTAAAATCCATTAGTAATACCAAAAATCTGACTTCATATTCTTGATCAGGGGGAACAATTGAGTGGGCAATAGGTATAACCTAGATTTTAGAAGACCCATAGCAAAAAATGATTTTTGCAAAAGTTTTCAAAAACAATAAGGGTATGCGATGGCACTACGATGTGGACCTATCGTAGAGTAGTGTTAGCACTTTCTTAATTTTTTGTTTCGGCTTAAGGACATCGGGTTATGGCCCCATGACCATTTACATGTGACATATCCAATACTAGCCATTTTTCAACTCCATATCACTCAAAAACCATCTCTAAAACCTCTCAACCATTTTATTAAAAATTATCATCCAAATTCAAGTGACTCGAGCTTAATTACGGATCTCAAGAACTTCATTCAAGCTTCAAGTCTCCTTCAAGTTTACATCAACAAAACCCAAGTTTAAGGTATGTGGGTTTTATCCATTGGGTCCTTTCACCCATGGAGCCCAATCTTTCTTTTTATGAAAATTGCATGATTTCTCAAGTTATATTACTTATGGGTATCTATTATTATGAAATATGAGCATGATATATGTTCGGGTTATATGAAATATTGTTGATTATGCATGAATATCTATTTTAAGCTTATATTATGAGTTAATCTTTATCTGTTGAGACTATACATGACTCAAGCTATGAAATCCATAAACTCTTAGGAAGTATGATTTATAAGTTACCCATGATGGGGATTTAACATGATCCTGGTGGGCTGATTTACATGATTTTAAGAGGCATGCATTTAACTATTTCATGATCTACACTCTTGCATTTTTGCATGATTTGAACATGTACTCATATGTGCCCACCAATTGTTCAATGAAATGCCAAGTCAAGAATTCTCAAGTTATTTACATGTTTTATGAGTCAAGTGACTTCATGATGAATATGCTATCAAGTATGTTATGAATTAATGAAATTATCTATGATTATGCAAGTACCAAACTGAGCCCTATTTTCAAGATTTTACCTCTTGTGAGCCATTCATGTTAAAGCAAGGGTTCATGTATGATTATGATCTATTCTTATGTTTCAAGTCAGACTCACCATTAAAGGTCAAGTATGTTTAAAAGATACTTATGTCATGATTCCATGTTTGCTATAAAGTTATTAAAGTTATGATTATTTCAAGTATTCTCTAGGATTAGACTTAGCACCGATGGATTGGATATCAGCGTGGACTATATTCAAGGGTCCATACTCCTTTCCTCAGACTATATGCCAACATGGGATTATGTTATACCCTTGCTATACTACTGGATCCATTTACTGCAAATTATCATGAAGTCCACCTCGAAATGGGATGGGTACCCGTAAGGGGGGTTACTTCTCCAAAATGGGATGGGCTCCCGTAAGGTGAAGTATGGTTTACCTTGGCAAGTAGACCACCTCTTTACCGATGAGGGGTAATCATCAAGATTTCAAGTTGTAGCTCGCTTGGCCTTATTCTTTGTAGGTTGAGGTCTCTTCCCACATATATATCATGTTCTATGCAAGTTAAATGATTTATAAACATGTTTTACTTCAAGCATTTATCATGTATGTCATATTGAGATTATGCTTATCTATTGCCTATTACTATGCATTTTGACTATATTAGCTTATTTCAGCTTGCATTGCATCCAACATACTTAATACATTCAAATGTACTAACACATACTTTATGCCAACATAGTATCACCATGTAAGGACCGGAGCTTCTCTTGATCATCCTCCACGTGGCTAGTTGGATTATTAGAAGATAAGCTTGGTAAGTCCTCAAGTTTGGGGACACTATCTACTTTCTCTTACTATTTCTAAGACTTTCTTATGTTGAACATTTGACATTATGCGGGCGAGCTCGAAAAGTGTCTTGGCCCTCGCTCCATTCCAATTTTAGAGGTGCATGTTGGATATTATGATGTTATTGTGCTATAACCTTGACTCTTATGCTTGGTTTATATTCAAAGACTTACCTTAGTCTGACTTCTCATTTTAGATCTTTTTTTATTGTTTACTCTTCTTCCATGACCAAGGATGTGTGATTTATGTGCTAAGAGGCTTGTTTGGGTCACTCACTTCAAGTTCCCATTCACCATGTCACGTCTAGGCTAGGCTTGGGTCATGACAAACTTAATATCAGAACACTAGGTTATTAATAGTCCTCGAAATCCAACACACCACATCGATTAGAGTCTTATTCATAGTTGTGAAGCGTGCCACAACTATGAATGGGAGGTTGTAAGGCATTTTAGGAAATGTTTCACTTCTTCATGGTTTATATCGTACTTTAGATATAAGTGTAAGGATTTTTCCCTAGTGAATGCTCTTTGCTATTCTAGATCATGCCAATTCCAAGAGGGATACTAAAGAGAGCCCATAGCCTTGAAGAGCAACCGACCCCTCCCACTCCTCAAGCTCCTCAAGGTGGAGGGGTAGGCCAAGAAGAGTTCTGAGATGTTATTGCAATATTGGCTCATGCTATGACCAATCAACTTAACCAAGGGGCCTAAGTCCCTCAAGCTCCCACTATGGCTTCTAGTGTGAGGGATTTCACTAGAATGAGCCCACCGGAGTTCCATTATCTAAGAGGGATAAGGATCCCCAAGAGTTCATAAATGAGGTGTACAAGGTGCTATCTATCATGGGGTCGATTTAGAGGAAAAGGCGGAGTTAGCGGCC
Organism: Solanum sejunctum; assembly: GCA_025642045.1. NCBI lineage: Eukaryota > Viridiplantae > Streptophyta > Magnoliopsida > Solanales > Solanaceae > Solanum > Solanum sejunctum. Next base: position 11,699 of record JAOTQJ010015361.1, on the reverse strand, counting down.
TACTAACTCGAAGGGGTGGCTCAAATTTAGTTTACACAATGGAAGTTGGAGAAGGAGAATGATGATGCTATCACTTGGGAAGAGTTCAAAGTCACATTTCTCAATCGGTTCTTTCCTATCGAGCTAAGAGAGGCTAAAATAATAGATTTTATGAACCTTAAGCAAGGGTCCATGAGTGTGAGGGAGTATGCCCTCAAGTTTAACCAATTTTCTAAGTATGCTCTGCAATTAGAGAGCTTAGACCGAGGATGAACAAGTTTGTGTTGGGAGTGTCTGGCTTGGTTAATGAGGAGTGTTGCACTAGCATTCTAGTAAGTGATATGTATTTGTCCTGCCTCATGACTTATGTCGAACAACTAGAGGGGGAAAAGCTTAGAAAAATAAAAGTGGTGAGTCCAAGAGGGCTCATTTTGAAGGTGGTTTCTAAGGAACCAAGGGTGGCTGGTTTCCTAAAGGCCATAAATTCCAATGCCAAGGGCCTTCTAATGCTCCTAATAAGAGATTTTCTAATAATAATCTGAGATTCCAAGGTGGTAACGGAGAAATGGTAAAACCTTGATGTCCATGGTGTGAAAAGAATCATAGTGGTACATGTTTGAGGAATTCTAATGCTTGCTGTAGTTGAGCTGAGATGGGTCACAAAGTTATTGATTGTCCTCATGCTCAAAACAAAGGTAGAGATGGTTATCCACATTGCCAAGATGCAAATGTGGGTCAACAGGGAAAAGGAGGCCAACAAGGGGGTGCTCCAAGGCAAAATTGATACTATGCTTTTCAAGGAGACAAGGGGTGAATGAGGTACCTGATGTCATCACCAGTATGTTAAAGGTTTTTTATTTTGATGTGTATTCATTGATAGATCTGGGTGCCACTTTTTCTTTTATTACTCCTTTTGTTGCCAAAAAACTTCATATTAGTCTCGAGTTATTGTGTGAATTTTATAAAGTGTCTACCCCCATTGGTGAGTCCCTTATTGCTAAAACAGGTCTATAGAAATTGTCCTATGTTCATTTTCAATAAAATCTTACCTTGTGATTTTATTGAATTAGATACGGTGGATTTTGATGTCATTGTTGGGATGGATTAGTTGCATGCATCTTATGCTTCTACTGATTATAGAATCTATAGGGTTAAATTCCATTTCCCTAATGAGCCTATCCTTGAGTAGGAATGTCATGATATGCTGGTCAAGGGTAGATTCTTTTCTTTTCTTAAAGCCTAAAAGTTGATTTCTAATGGTCGTCTCTATCATCTTGTGAGGGTTAGGGATGTTGAGCCTAAAGTCCTCCTTATAGAGTCGATTCTGGTCATAAATAAGTTTCTTGATGACTTTCCTAATGACCTTCTCAATGTTCCTCCCAAAAGGGATATAGATTTTAGCATAGACCTCCTCCCCGATACTCAACCCATTTCCATTCCCCTTTACCATATGGCCCTAGCGGAGTTGAAGGAGAAATTGAGAGATTTGTTGGGAAAGGGTTTTGTAAGGCCCAGTAAGTCACCTTGGGGTGCATCGTTGTTATTTGTGAAGAAAAAGGATGGTTCTCTTAGAATGTGAATTGATTGCCGACAACTTAATAGAGTCACCATAAAGAACAAGTACCCTTTACCAAGGATTGATGACCTTTTTGATCAAATTCAAGGGGCTAGTTAGTTTTCTAAGATTGATCTTCAGTCCGGGTATGACCAAGTGAAACTGAGGTAGTATGACATTACTAAGATGGCTTTTTATACTAGGTATGGGCACTTTGAGTTTGTAGTTTATGTCCCTTGAGTTGACTAATGTACTGGCTATATTTATGGATCTCATGAATAGGGTCTTTAAACCCTACCTTGACTTATTCATGGAGATTTTTATTGATGATATATTGATCTATTCCCATGGTGAGGGGGAGCATGTGGACCACTTAAAGGTGGTGTTATAAATCTTATGAGAGGAGAGGTTGTATGAAAAATATGAGAAATGTGCATTTTGGTTGAAAGAGGTTGCTTTCTTAGGGAATGTGGTGTCGGATAATGTCATTAAGGTGGATCCTAAGAAGACAGAGGTGATTAGAAATTTGCCTACACCTTTGACTCCATCGGACATTAGGAGTTTCTTGGATTTGGTGGGTTATAACTAGAGGTTTGTAAATGAGTTCTCTTCTATTGCTTGTCCTATGACTAAGTTAACCCAAAAGAAGGCAAAATTCATGTGGACTGATGAATGTGAGAAGAGTTTCCAAACTTTGAAGGATAAGCTTATCTCTGCTCATATCTTATCTCTACCAGAAGGAGTTGTTGTATATTGTGATGCCTCAAGAATTCATTAGGGGTATGTTTTGATGCAAAGTGGTAAGGTGATAGCATATGCCTCTAGACAACTTAAGGTGCATGAGAAGAATTATCCCACCCATGATCTTGAACTTGCGATCCTGGTATTATGTTTGACAATTTGGCGTCATCACTTGTATGGGGTTTATGTTAATGTGTTTACCAACCATAAGAATCTCCAATATTTGTTCACCCAAAAAGATCTTAACTTTTGACAAAGAAGGTGGTTAGAGCTCCTTAAAGATTATGATATGAGTGTGCATTATCACCCCGACAAAGCTAATTTTGTGGCCAATGCTCTAAGTAGGGTCTATAGGTAGTCTAGCTCATGTTGATGATAGTGGCAAAGAGGAGGCTAGAGAGGTTCACTGGTTGGCTAGATTGGGGGTTACGTTGGATGAAGTTGGTAATAGGGGTGTAGTGGTTGTCGATAGTTCTAAATCTTTTTTGATTGAGGAGGTAAAGGCAAAATAAGAACTTGATCCTGCCTTGCTATAGTTGAAGGCCTTGGTGAGAGATGGTAAGGTGGAGGTGTTCTCCCAAGGGGGAGATGGTGCCCTTAGGTACCAAGGTAGATTGTGTGTGCCAAATGTAGATGATTCAACAAAATTGATCTTGAATGAGGCCTATAATTCATCCTATTTCCATCATCCTGGTTCTACAAAGATGTATAGATACTTGAGGGAAGTGTATTAGTAGGATGGTGTGAAGAGAGACATTGACAAATTCATACCCGAATATCACAATTACTAACAAGTGAAAGTCGAGCATCGAAGGTCGGGTGGCCTAGCCCAAGATATAGAAATTCCTACTTAGAAGTGGAAAGAGATCAACATGCATTTTGTGGTTGGGTTGACTAAGACTAGGAAATATTTTGACTCTATTTGGGTTGTTATGGATAGAATGAAAACGTCGGCTCACTTTCTACCGGTCAAAACTACTTATGGTGCTGAAGATTATGCCAAGTTGTACATTCATGAGTTGGTTGCATAGGGTGCCCTTGTCTATCATTTCGGATCGTAGTGCTCAATTTCACTTCTCACTTTTGGAGGTCCTTCCAAAGAGGTCTTGGTACCAAGGTTAACCTTAGCATGACTTTTTATCTTCAAATGGATGGTCAAGCTGAGAGGACTATCCAAACACTTGAGGATATACTTAGAGCTTGTGTTTTTGAGTTTAAGGGTAGTTGGGATGAACTTCTTCCACCCATTGAGTTTTCTTACAATAATAGCTACCACTCAAGCATTAGTATGGCTCCCTTTGAAGCTCTATATGGTAGGCATTTTAGATCCCCGGTTGGGTGGTTTGAAATGGGGGAGATGGCTTTCCTAGGTTCGGATTTGGTCATAGAAGACTTGGAGAAGGTGAGGTTGATTAGGGAGAGGTTGAAAATAGCCCAAAGTAGACAAAAGTCCTATTCCGATGTGAGGAGAAGAAATCTTGCGTTAAGGTTAGTGATTGGGTCTATTTGAAGGTGTCACCCATGAAAGATTTGGTCCGGTTTGGCAAGAAGGGGAAGTTTAAGCCCAAGGTTTATGGGTTCTTGTAAAGTTTTGATGAGAGTTGGTAAGGTTGTATACGAGTTAGAGTTGCCTATGGAGATGGACATGGTTCATTTGGTTTTCCATGTGTCCATGTTGAGAAAGTGTGTGGGTGACCCAAGTGCCATAGTTCCCTTGGATGTTGTGGGTGTTGTAGGAGTTAATTTGTCTTATGAGGAGGTCCTAGTGACAAATTTTGATATGGAAGTGAAGAGGTTGAGGAACAAAGCGATAGCTTTTGTCGAGGTCCTTGGAGGAACTAACAAGTTAAAAGTGCCACATGGAAAGCTGAGGTGGACAAGAGAAAGAAATACCCATATCTCTTCTACTCCACTCAAGCTAAATGTTCTAATTTTAGTCCCCTATATGATTTCAAGTCTTAAGTTTCAGCCCTTATGTCATTTTGTATGCATTCATGTTGACAAGTTTATAGTGATTTTTGACATTCATATTGAGATTTTTGAGAATGATGTTTAAATGCATTTGTTGCATTCATGTCGGGCTGAAATCTTCATGATTGCTTCTCTTATAAATGTTTCTTTGACATTCAGGGATGACTATTCCCAAAGGGGAGATAACGCCCCAAAAATACGCTTTGAAAAATAACATAATCCTAATTTTCATATATCTCAATATTCGTCCGTGATCTCGAAACTCTAACTTTATATTCTTGATCAGAGCGAAAAATTGAGTGGAAAATGGGTATAACCTAGATTTTAGAAGACCCGTACCAAAAATAAATTTCACAAAATTTTTCAGAAATAGTAAGGGTATGCGATGGCTCCATGACATGGACCCATCACGAAGTAGTGTTAGCACTTTCTTAATTTTTTGTTTCTGCCTAGAGGCATTGGGGGAATGGCCCCATGCCAATTTATACGTGAAATATCCCATGCTTTGCTATTTTTCAACTCTATATCACTCAAAACCCTCTCTAAACCCTCTCAACCATTTTATTAAAAATTCCCATCCAAATTCAAATATCTCAAGCTTAATTCAGGATCTCAAGAACTCCATTTAAGCTTCAAGTATCCTTCAAGTTACCTCAGGAAAACCTAAGTTTAAGGTATGTGGGTTTGATCCATTGGGTTCTTTCACCCATGGAGCTTAATCTTCCTTTTTATGAAAATTGCATGATTTCAAGTTGCATTACTTGTGAGTATCTATTATTATGAAATATGAGCATGATATATGTTGTGATTTTATCAAATATTGTTGATTATGCATGAATATCTTTTTTTTAGCTTATACTATGAGTTAATCTTTGTCTATTGATACTATACATGATTCAAGTTATGAAATCCATGAAATATTGTGAAGTTTTGATATGTTTTACAAGTTACCCAATATTGGGTTTTACCATGATATTGGTGGGCTGATTTATATGACTTTAAGATCCATTAATTTCACTGTTTCATGATCTATAGTCTTGCATTTTGCTTGATTTGAACATGTACTGATCATATGTGCCCACCAAGTGTTCAATGAAATGCCAAGTCAAGAATTCTCAAGTTATTTACATGTTTTATAAGTCAAGTGACTTCATGATGAATATGAGCTATCAAATATGTTATGAATTCATGAAATTATATATGATTATGCAAGTATAAAGCTAAGCCCTATTTTCAAGATTTTATCTCTTGTGAGCCATTCATGTTAAAACAAGGGTTTATGCATGATTATGATCTATTCTCATGTTTCAAGTTTCAAGTTAGGATCACCATTTTAGGTCAAGTATGTTTAAGAGCTACTCATGTCATTATTCAATGTTTATTACAAGTTATTAAAGTTATGATTATTTTAAGTATTCTGTGGGATTAGAGTTAGCACCGATGGATTGGATGTCCGTGTGGACTATCTTCAAGGGTCTATACTCCTTTCCTCAAACTATGTTCCAATATAAGATTATGTTATACCCTTGCTATACTAGTGCATCAATTTAGTACTCTTTATCATGAAATTCACCCAAAAATAGGATGGGTTCCCGTAAGGGGGATTACTTCTCCGAAATGGGATGGGCTCCCGTAAGGTGAAGTATGGTTTACCTTGTCAAGTAGACCACCTCTTTACCGATGAGGGGTGATCATTAAGATTCCATGTTATAACTTGCTTTGTCCTATTGTTTGTCGGTTGAGATCTCTTCCCACATATGTATCATGTTCTATGCAAGTTAAATGATTTATAAACATGTTTTACTTCTAGCATTGATCATGCAGGCCATATTGGGATTACACTTATCTATTTTGCCTATTACTATGCATTTTGACTATATTGTCTTATGTCCTACTGCATTGCATCATACATATTTAGCACATTCAAATATACTAATGTATACTTTATGCCTGCATGATATCACCATGTAGGGACCAGAGCTCCTTTTGATCATACTTCATGTGGCTAATGAGATTAGTCGAAGATAAACTTGGTGAGTCCTTAAGTTCAGGGACACTATCTACTTTCTCTTGCTATTTCTAAAACTTCATTATGTTAAGCATTTGACATTATGCGGGTGAGCCCAGAAAGTGTCTTGGACCCTACTCCATTCCAAGTTTAGAGGTGTATGTTGGATATTATGATGTTATTGTGCTATGAGCTTGACTCTTATGCTTGGTTTATATTCAAAGACCTCCCTTAGTCCCATTTCTCATTTTATATAGTCCCATTTCTCATTTTATATATCTCTTGTTATTATTCACTTTGCTTCCACGACCAAGAATATGTGATTGACATGCTAAGAGGCTTGTCTGGGTCCCTTTGGGTTCCTGTTCACTATGACATGATCCCACTTGAAAGGAACCCCTTTTTTCATTAGATGACTGAATGGTTGGCATCTTCCAGTAAGATTTGAGATGACACTTCTCAAGTAGTCTAATTTTCCCTGAAGACTTTGAACTCATGAATGTTTCAAGGCTCGGTCAACTTCCAAATTGCATCAATTTGACTTAATCATTCTCAATTTCTCAATGTCGAATAATGAAGCGAAGAAACTTTCTAGAAGTAACCCCAAAGACACATTTTAATGTATTCATCCTCGGTTGATATCTTCCAAGAACTCAAACACCATTCTCAAGTCTTTCAATTGTCCCTCCTCCTTTTTGACTTCATCACCAAGTCATCAACATAACACTTGACATTTTTATGGAGTAGATCATCAAATATATTTTTCATATCCCTTTGATATATGTCACCAACATTCTTCAAACCAAAGGGCATCACCTTGTAGCAATAAATGCCTTTAGGTGTACGAATTGCCATGAGTTGTTCATCCTTTGGTGACATACAGATTTGGTCTTAGCCAAATGAACCATCTATGAATGACATTTCCTCATAACCAATTGTAGCATCAATCATTATCTCTGGAATAGGCAGTGGAAATTCATCTTTAGGGCATACATTATTGAGATCTCTGAAGTCAACACAAACTCCAATTTGGCCATTCTTCTTTCTTATAGGAACAATACTTAAAATCCACGTGGGGTTTTTAACTTTGAAAATGAAGCTCACCTCAATGAGTTTCTTAACTTTCTTCTTGATCAATGGAACCAGGTTCAGCTTGTAGTGTCTTTGAGCCTGCTTGACAGAACGAGTGTTGTGCCTGACTGCCAATTGATAGACTGCTTTTTTGGGATTCAAACTAGGCATTTCTTTATAGCTGCAAGCGAAGATATTACATTTTTGAAATCCTTTTAGATCATAGGTAAAGCAAGTATCATTGCTTTCAGTAACTTCTCCGATGCTTGCGATTCTTCTTCTTTAATGGACCTAACCTATAGAACATAGAAGTGCTTGCAGCAAGTTTTCCAAGTTGATCAAAGATAGAAGGTTGTATTAGAAGAAGCACACTCATCTTCTATAGTGTTATAGTTATTGCTTGCCCTTCTTATGGAGATATGAACCGGTAGAGGTTGGCTATAGCCTAAACCTTCATGAAAAGTATCTATTGTGTTGTGAGTTCGCCATTCCTAATTGAGGGGTTAGTACCTTAATCGCTTATGATGGGGGTGGTAAGCCATCAATAAATTGAGGGGTTGGTACCTTAATCATCTCCGATAGGGGCGGTAAGCCATTAACCAATTGAGGGGTTGGTACCTCAATCACTTCTAAGGGTGGTCTTCCTTAGATTCCAAGATGAGTGCCCCCAAGACTTCAAGTGGTAAGATGAGGAAGAGAAAGGGGAAGGAGGCTAAGAGGGCCCATGTTAAAGGAAAGTTCCAAAGTCATAAAGGTGGGGGTGGGGTGGTGCCTTTTGCTAGGGGCCCAAGATGTGGTAGATGCCATGATAGCCCATTCTTGAAGGGTATAGATGCTTGTTATGGTTGTGGGGAGATGGTTCATAAGGTAAATGATTGTCCTGATAAATACATCTAGGGTGAAGGTGATAATGTTGATCAAGGTAAAGATGTTGGTGGACAACTCCTACATGCAATAAGTGTGAAAGGTACCACCAGGGAGATTGCTTAGCCATTCTGGGTGCGTGTTTTGCGTGTGGTGGAGTAGATCATAAGATGAGCATTGTTTGTGGGTCCTTAAAGGTCATAAGGATGTTCATCAATGTTCTCAACCATACCCCTCTAGAGGTCGCTAGGGTTGGAATGGTACTTTACAGGTAAGTTAAAGATCTTGATTTTATGGATCTGGGTTCCACTATTCCTTTCATTATTCCTTTTGGTTGCTGGTGGGCTTATTGTATGTCCCGAGTTATTATGTGAACCTTTGGTGTCTACCCCCCCTCTCACGTTGAGCCTATTGTTGCTAGAAAGTTCATAGAACTTGTTCCATAGTCATGTTGAATTTAGGTCTTGCCTTGTGATTTTGTTGAATTAGGTGTGGTAGATTTTAAGGTCATTCTTAGGATGGACTGGTTACATACATATTGTGTTCCCATTGATCGTAGGACTCATAGAGTGAGATTCCAATTCCCTAATAAACCTGTTCTTGAGTGGTAGTGAAGAGATAAGCCCATTTCTTATCTTGAGGTACAATCGATCCCTAAGGGTGGCTTTTATCATCTTGTAAGAGTTAGGGATGTTGAACCTAAGTTATCTCTATTGAGTTGCTCCAGTGATAGATGAGCTCCTTGATGTCATTCTTAGTGAGCTTCCCAATGTTGTTTGTATAGAACAAGGTCAGTTCCCTCAGAAATGTATTGATTACCGGCAACATACTAAGGGTTACCACAAAGAATTAGTACACTCTCCCAAGGATTTATGATTTATTTGACCAACTTCAATGGGTTAGTCACTTCTCTAAGATTGATTTTCGATTCAGGTCTTTCCCCAAGAGAGGATGAGGGTAGGTTGCATCCCTAGTTGTCCTATCAGACTAGAAGTGAGCATTTTGAGTCATGGTGGAGTTGTTCGGTTAACTTATCCACCGGCTATGTTTATGGGTTTCATGGATAGGGTCTTAAAATCCTACCTTGTCATGCTTGTGGTGGTCTCTAGTGATGGTGTTTTGACTTATTTAGAGCTTGCAGATCATTTGAGAGTGATGTTGTCAATTTTTATGAATGTGATGTTGCTTGCTAATTATGGGAAGTAAGAATCTTTGGGGTAACAAAAAGGGGTGGTTGGAGAAGTTCACCATTCGAATAGGTTGGGAATGATGTTGGGTGAAGTTGAGAATGGGGGTTCACTCCTAAGGGAGTAGATGGTGGCTTTAGGTACCAAGGTGGGCTAGGTGTGTATAAGGTTGACAATTAAGCCCAAGGTATGAGGCGTATAGGTAGTTGAGGAGAATTAGTAAGGTGGCCTACGAATTGGAGTTGCCTATAGATATTTGTATGATTCATCCAGTTCTTCATGCATCTAGGTTGAGGAGATGTGTTGTGGAGGATGAATTGGCTTAGGAGAAGGTCCCGGTGGAGATATTAGATGGATAGGTGGGAAGGTTGCTTAGTAAGGATGTAGTGCTCGTCAAGATCCTTTGGGAGAATCATCAAGTTGAAAGTGCCACATGGGGAGCTGAGGAAGACATGCAAAAATGATATCCATATCTCTTCCACTCTACTGAAGCCTAAAGTACTAATTTAAGTTCCCCTATGTTTTTTCAATCTTAAATTTTGACCCTTATGTCATTGCATGCATTTATGTTTATATTGACAAGTTTGTGGTGATTTTTATGCTCATGTTGAGATTTTTTTTTGATAACCATGTTTAAGTACATTTGTTGCATCCATGCTAGGTTAAAATCTTTATGATTACTTTCCTTGTGTGCATTTCTTTGCCATTCGGGGATGAATGTTCCCAAGGGGGAGATATTGTGACACCCCATAATGCCATGCTCTTATGTATCCATGTTTCAAGACTCATTTGGTCAGGTTGGAAGTTTTTTAGGATCATGGGAGACTTCTAGTACTTACGCAAAACCAAGACTTCCATACGAGTTGAGTTTTGGGTGTCGATTCATGTAAGGGTCAAATTTAATGAGCATAACATCTAGCATACTTGGAATTGATTGGCCTATGACATGTCAAATGAAAGCCCTTTGAGTTAACTTTCCAAATCACTCAGTTTTACCTCATTCCGAGGTCGGATGAAGGAGTTATGACCATTTTTGTGAGACCCTCCCATGCAGTGAAACCACATGGGCTCTTACATAGACAGTAAGGCATTGGACGAGCCCAGCCTTGACCTAGAAAAGACCATTTTGGGTCTAAAGTATCTGAAAAGATCAGTGTCATGGGTCGTGTGGCCTACCATTGACTGTGTGGCCAGTTGTGGAGTGTGTGCAAGTGAGGAAGACTGAGTAAGAGGGGAGTTTTTCACTAAGTGGTGGTGTGCCACGGCCATCTTCACGGGCCGTGGCGTACTTCACGAACCATCAACTTGGGTGTGGGGTGGACAGGCCACAATTTTATTCTCTAAGTTTAGTTGGATGGAGCACTACATGGACCATGAAGCACCACACAACCCGTGAAAGTCGATGGTCAAAGTGAAGTTGACGATAACTTTTTCCCAAGTGTTCTAGTTCTAATTTTTTTTGTCTAAGTCCCATCTTATGGGCACTCCACATGACCCGAGGAGTGCCATATGACCAGTGTAACCTTAAGTGAGGTGACACTTTGCTACGTTTTCCATCTTTTTTATTAATGGCACTTTTGTAAATTTAATCTACTCTACTGACCTTTTTAGACTTCCAATGCTATCTTAACGTCCCCAAAAGACTTAAAACCTATCCCAAAGGATCAAAGTTATTACTCTCCTCTCACATACACTCTCAAATTCTCTCAAGACCCTCCATCAAGACCCCAATTGAAATTCAAGGAAACTCAAGAGCAAGCTTTGGATTCCAAGACCCACTTCCAAACTTCAAGTATTTCACTACTCAATTTCAAGAACTCAAAGTCTAAGATATGTGGGTTTCATTCATGCATACCTTTCACCCATGAGGCCAATCTTCCATTTTCATAAAAATTACATATTTCCAAGTTGTGTTGCTTATGGTATTATTCAGTAGTGATTTTAATCATGTACTACATTGGGGTTTTATGAAAGTTTGATTGACAACACATGATTGCTCATTTTTAACTCTATACTATGAGGTGATATACCTATTATGATTATGGATGTTTTAAGATACAAAACTATGATCTCTCTTGATATTTGATGGGGTTTTTTAAAATGACCCCAAAAAGTGCCCAAAAATGTGCCTCGAAATGCCCAAATTTTTAAATCCATATATCTCAAAATCCATATGCTATTTCAAAAATCTAACTTCACATTCTCTTTCAGCGGGTCAAAATTAGGGGGAAGAGGGTCTAACCCCAATTTTAGAGCAAACATTAGCAATTTTAATTTTCATAATTTTTAATTTCCAAAGATGATCTGCAACAGCACCTCGACG
>JAOTQJ010015350.1:0-17474 GCA_025642045.1 Solanum sejunctum | reverse complement strand
ATATTTGCAAGTTATATGATTTTCAAGCATGTTTTACTTCAAGCATTGATCATGCATGCCATATTGATATTATATTTGCCTATTGCCTATTACTATGCATTTTGACTATATTGGCTTATGTCTTATTGCATTACATCCTACATACTTAGTATTCTCAAACGTAATAACTCATACTTTTGCCTACATGATATCACCATATAGCAACCGGAGCTTCTCTTGATCATCCTCAACTTGCTATGCTTTGAGCTTGACTCTTGAGCATTTTATGATTATCTAAGACTTCCCTTATGCTCTTTATCCTTATTTATATCTCTTGTTATTGTTGTTTTGCTTTCGCGACCAAGGATGTATGATTGATATGCTAAGAGGCTTGTTTGGGGTTCCTTCGGGCTCCCTATTCGTCGTGTCACGTCTAGGCCCTAGTCTTGGGTCATGACAAACCTGGTATCATAGTATTAAGTTGTTAATGGTCCTCGGAATCCAACACACCACATTGATTAGAGTCTTGTTCATTGTTGTGAAGTACACCACAACTATGAACAAGAGGCTATAAGGTGTTTTATAAAGTGTTTCCCTTCTTCATTATCTATGTCATGCTTTAGGTTTAAGGTAAGGTTTTTCCTCTGACAAATGTTCTTTGCTATTTTAGATCATGCCTATTCCAAGAGGAAGAAGAGCTCATACTCCAAAGGATAAACTGGTTCCTCCCGCTCCTCAAGCTCCTCATGATGGGTAAGTGGACCATGAAGAGTTCCGGGATGCTATACCATTTTGGAACATGCCATGACTAATCAAATCAACAAAGGGACACAAGTTACTTATGCTCCTACTCCAGCCTCAAGGGTGAGGGGTTTTACTAGAATGAACCCATCGAAGTTCCATGGGTCCAAGGTGGATGAGGATCTACAAAAATTCATTGATGAGGTGTATAAGTGTTGTCAATTATGGGGGTTAATTCAGAGGAAAAGGAGGAGTTAGCAGCCTACCAACTCAAAAAGATGGCTCAAATATGGTTCACTCAATGAAAGATGGAGAAGGGGAATTGTGATGTTATCCCTTGGGAAGAACTCAAAGCAGCATTTCGCAACCACCTCTTCCCTTTTGAGCTTAGAGAGGCAGCTTAGGGAGGAAAAAATGATGGAATTTATGAATTTAAAGTAAGGTTACATGAGTGTGATGGAGTATTCCCTCATATTCAACCATCTCTCGAAGTATGCCCCACACTTGGTTTCCTTGCTAAGGTTTAGAATGAATAAATTTGTGTCGAGTGTGTCTGGATTGGTCAATGAAGAATGTTGTACCGCCATGTTGGTAGGTGATATGGATTTGTCTCGCCTCATGACATATGCTGAGAAACTAGAGGGGAAAAAGTTAAGAAAGAGGAGAATTGGTGAGACCAAGAGGTCTCCTCTTAAAGGTGGATTCCAAAATTCCAATGGTGGCCAATTTCCTCAAGGCCCCAAGTTCGAAGTCCAAGGGTCTTCCAATGCTCCTAAGAGGAGGCTTGCAAATGACAACCCTATGTGCCAAAGGTCTGATAAGAACCATAATGACCCATGTATGAGAAACTCTAGTGCTTGCTATGGTTGTGTTGAGATGGGTCATAATGTGATTGATTATCCACGTGCACAAAATAAGGGTAAAGATGGTTGTCCATAATGCCAAGATGCAAATGCAGGTCGAAAGGAAAGAGGAGGAAAACAAGGAGGTGCCCCAAGGTAAAATAGGTTTTGTGCTCTTCAGGGGAGATAAGGGGTGAATGAGGACCCCAATGTCGTCACTAGTATGTTAAAGGTTTTTATTTTGATGTATATGTTTTGATTGACCCGGGTGTCACCCTTTTTTTAATTACTCCTTTTCTTTCAAAAAGCTTCATGTTAACCCTGAATTATTATCTGAGCCGTATGAAGTGTCTACCCCCATTGCTGAGTCTATTGTTGCTAAATGAGTCTATAGCAATTGTCATGTATTCATATTGCATAAAATCTTGCCCTATGAATTTGTTGAGTTAGATATGGTGGATTTGATGTTATTCTTGGGATAGATTTGTTGATGCATATTATGCTTCTATTGATTGTCGAACACATAGGGTCAAATTCCAATTCATAATGAACTCATCCTTGAGTGGAAAAGCTGTGATGTGGTGGTCAAGGGTAGATTTATTTCTTCCATTAAAGCCCAAAAGTTAATTTCTAAGGGGTATCTCTATCATCTTGTGAGGTATAGGGATGTTGAGTCCAAAGTCCTTCCTATAGAGTCAGTTCTAGTAGTTAATGAGTTCCTTGATGTCTTTCTCGATGAGCTTCGCAGTGTTCCTCTAGAAAAGGGAAATAGATTTTGGTATAGACCTTCTTTTCGATACTCAACCCAATTCTATTCTCCCTTACCGTATGGCCCCGATAGAGTTGAAGGAGTTGAAGGAGTAGTTGAGGGAGTTTTTCAAAAAGGGTTTATAAGGCCTAGTAAATCCCATTAGGGTACACCGGTGTTGTTTATGAAGAAGAAGGATAGTTTTCTTATAATGTGCATTGATTACTGGTAACTTAATAGGGTCACCATCTAGGATAAGTACCCTCTACCAATGATTGATGACCTTTTAGATTAACTTCAAGGGGCTAGTCACTTCTCTAAGAAAGATCTTTGGTCCCGGTATCACCAAGTGAAAGTAAGGGAGTGTAACATTCCCGAGGACTAGGTATGGGCACTTTGAATTTGTAGTTATATCCTTTAGGTTGACTAATGCACTGGCTATATTCATGGATCTTATTAATAAGGTCATTAAACCCTACCTTGACTTGTTTGTGGTGGTATTTATTGATGATATCTCGATCTACTTCCATAGTGAGGACGAGCATGTGAGTCACTTGAGTGTGGTATTGATATGCTATCAAAATACAACATATTTGATACTTATTACAAGGGATTTTTTGAGTTCTTAATCAGACTTTTTTATGGTTTTTATGTGTTTTTATGTTGTTATTGCAGAAAAGGTATGCTGGCATGATTTTGGAAGAAAACTGTAGATTTTATTGACGTGCATGATATACAAGCTCAATTACGAGTCATAAGGTGATATCATAGCAAGAAACAGAGAGCAAAAATCAAAAATTTGCTAAGTGGAGGTCATCCTTATGAGGAAATCCTTTGAGTCTTAGGTCCGACTACGACTCGTATGGGTGAACTCATAGCAGGAAATAGAGAGCCAAAACTTTGGACAAAAAACTGAAGACCTAGACTACGATAGGAGTATACGAGTCATATCCCAAGCAACGACTCGTACCAGTGGGTCATACCAGTCGAGTCCAAAATGCCAAACACCTCATATGAGACCTTGAATATGACTCATAGGATGCCCTACGAGTCATAATTGCAAGGTGTATTTGCCGTCAGTTGTCTTTTCTGTGCAAGTTTTTTGGGTTAAATTTGTAAATACAATAAATACTTTAAGTTACGATTTATTTTAAAGAAGATTCCAGACTTGAACAATTGAGTATTGCCTTTGAATATTATCTAGAATATTTTACGGTTTTCATGTCGATTTTCATTTTCTCTTAGAAAATCCAGTTTTGGGGATTGCAAATTTCATATTGTATTCATTCTCAATCTATCAGGCTTGTGGTTTGCAACTTGTGGTGCTATCATTCTTCATTGCTTTTGGTAAAACTCTCAACTATATCTTGTCTTTGCATTTTTGTTGGTTTTGATTTAGCCATGAGTATCTAAGCACCCACAACTTGGGTTATGGGAACTATGGATAGTTGTCTTGAGATGACCTAGATTTATTGCATTTCTATGATTAGTGTTTTGCAGATATCGTTTATTTACCTTCATTTTGATTGTTGTTTGGTTGTGGCCAACACTAAACCCCACCTATTATCATGATCCTAATCAAGATAGTGACGAATAGGAAAAGGGAAATAAATGGTAAAATTTGATTGATTTCTTCTCCTGTACTTAACCAAACTGACTAAGGGGAGGTTGACTAGGGTAATGGGCAACAGTTAGTTGGCACACCATGGTTGCCGACCATGCGTAATGGTGAAATTCGACCTTCACTTTCACAAGAAGGCTGGAAGAACCTAAGTTATCATCCTGCATGTGAATTTCCAATGTTAGTTATATTTTCTAGGGTAATCAAGTCAAGGAACCATGGGGAACACAATTCCTAAGTTGTCCTTAAGATTAAGTGTTTCCCCGCATCATAGTACAGTGTTTATTTTACTTTTGTTTTCAAATGACTATCACTCCCCCCCCCCCCCAATTTAGAGATTTTAGTTATAAATAATTGAAATGATTGATACTGAAGTCTTGTAGTCAAGCCTTGTATCACCAATTATGGCATCATTCTCGGGGATTACAAGTATGTTCTTGGCTTGATATTCACTATTAGTTGGTTCAAGTATTAATTACTAAATTCTCTTATATTTTATGTTTATTTTTCTTTTTATTATGTCATTTCTATTTGCGGGGTGTACTAGGTTATATGCCTAACACAAGGAACCAAGGCACTCCCTTAGATCCAATCAATTTGGAGATCTATCGACTTTTTAGAAGAATAGCTCAAGTGAATAAAGATATCACGATTGAGGAAAAAATGATATGAATGATGATATGGGGAGAGAAGAAAATCCACCTCCAAGGGATGATAGGCCACAACTTAGGAATTTCAACGAGAATGCTTATGGTTGGAACCAATATCATTTGAACCCTATGGCCATGGATGTTACTGGTGCTATAGTGTTGCCTCTATTACCAGCAGACACTAAGTTTTTGGTGTCGAGTGGGTTACTTCAAATGCTCCAAAACCATGGGTTTGTCACAAGGCTACTTTAAGAGGATATCCATCGTCATCTCCAAGGCTACTTTAAGAGGATATCCATCGTCATGGGAACACAAAATCTTTCTCTTAAAGTCATTAGTTTATAGATGTTTCCATTGTCACTAATGAGTAAGCAGTTGTGTTGTTGTCTTAGAATCCTCTGGGTACAATAACAAGTCCGGCAAAGCTTCAGAGAGCATTTCTAGGATGATATTTCCCAAGATCAAAGAAGATATAACTCAAAGATCAAATAAACAATTTTAAGCAATTGACAGCTGACTTTATTAGTATCATATAGAAGAGATTAAAGAAATGCTTGAGGATGGTCCCTGATCACAAGATTTTTGATGATGCATTGGTTGAGATTTTCTATCGGGCATTTGACGAGAATAGTCAATATTGTGCCAACACAATCATGGAAGGCATGTTTCTTGACCAATCTTTTGTAATGATAGTCATGAGAATGGAGTAAGTGGTTAAAACCAATAGAGCTTGGGGTCAATGATAGCGAGGTTCGATGAAGACTTCTTGTGAGGCCAACACTAACAATGATCAAGACAAGGTTAATAAATAGATCATGGAGCAACTTGCTCAACTTTGTACAAGTATGGACTTGGTCTTGAAGCAAAATCAAGCAAGTATCTAAGCGGTCACTCACCAACCTCCTAAGGCTCCTATATATGAAGATCCATTCTTTGATAAAGATACTTGTTTCATGAGTAACCAAGCAGCGAGTTTCTGAAATAACCCCCAATTGTCCAACTCAAGCTATTGGAGGCAAGGTTCCTGGAATCAAGGTTGGAACTACAATCGCGATGGTACTTATAGAGACAATTGAGGTGGCTACTATGAAAGGGAGAGAGTGTCAGATGATGAATAGGGTAGAAGAGATGGCTATAGAAATAGTCCTTATGTGCCTGCCCACAATCATGATGTCATACCAAGCACTTCAAGGATAGAAGAGATGTTTGAAAAATTGTTGAAAAGAGCCAACCATCAAGATGACAGCTTGAAGGAAATAAAATTGGAAATTTTGAGTATAATCTAAAAGATAGAGTCTCACTTTGTGGCTATTAAAAATTGGAACAACAATTTGGGCAAGTCTCTTCACAATTGAACTAACGCCAAAAGGTCACCCTACCTAGCAATACAGCTCAAAACCCAAAGAATGATGGCATTGCATGGCAGTCATAACTAGGAGTGGTAAAAGTACCATAGATCCCCTATGTCGGTGATTGTGGATGAAGTTTATGAGAAGAGTATTGGTGGTGAATTTGCAGTTGAGGGAGAAGGTTTGGAGAATGTTGGGATGCGAAAGGAAGAAGTGAGGGAGAGTGAGAAAATTAAGTTGATTCCAAAACCTCCCCCTCCTTTCCCTTAAAGGCAAAGAAAAAGGAAGATGACCGCAAATTTAAAGACTTTCTCTTGATGTTGAAGCAACTATCTATCAACATTCCCATTCTAGAAGCTTTGAAGAAGATGTTCGGGTATGCCAAATAAATGAAGGATTTGGTGACAAAGAAATACACTTTGAGCCAAGAGTTCTCACAGGAGCTCTAACAATGTAGTGTGATTATAACCAAATGCCTGGTTAAAAAATGAGATGACCCTGGTGCATTTACCATCCCTTGCACTACTGCTAATGTTGAATTTGCAAGAGCATTGTATGGCTTAGGAGCAAGTATGAATCTAATCCCTTGTACCATATTCAAAAAGCTTGGTCTTGGCACTCTCACTCTAACAAGAATGTGGTTTCTCATGGCAGATCGGACCATCAAAAAGCTAGAAGAAATACTTCTTGATGTGCTCGTTAAGATTTATAAATTCATCTTTCCCGCAGACTTTGTGATCCTTGATTGTGAGGTTGATTTCAAGTTGTCCATTATTTTGGTAAGACCATTTCTAGCCACCAAAAAAGCCGCGATTGAAACATATTTGAGTTAGCTTTGGTCTAGGGTCAATGATGTAGAGGTCATGTTCAATATCCACTAGTCAATGAAATATCAGGATGAGTTGAAGAGTGAGGATTGGGATCTTGATGATTGTTGATGATGAATGATGGCTAAGTTGAGCCACGACATTAAAACAAGGCACTTCCTGAGAGGCAACCTAAGCATATGTGATGATTTTTAGTTTGTTTTTAAGCTTGTTTGGTTTTTGAAGTTTTTAGGTGGTGATATGTTGTGTTATTTTAAGTTTGAAATACATTGATGTAGTTGTAATATTTTCAAGATTGTTGTGTTTCGAGACTTGGTCTATAGGTGAAAATTAAAGAGCTGGAGATATGAGAAAATGACACATAAATCATCTTCTATGAGCATGCCTACAAGTTGTAGTCACCACTATGACTCGTAGTCATGCCTCATAAAAGAAACAATGAGTATTGAAAGTTGGCACATATACTATGAGCCAACCTTATGATTCATAAGGTCGCTTATGAGTTGTAAGTTGGGTTCTAATAACCAGGTATGAACTCACATTTTTTTAGAAGTATTGGGTTAGCTACGAGACTAGGACCTACGAGTCGCAAGACACCCTATGACTTGTAGTCGGGGTCTCATAGCCCCTATCTGTAACTTTTGAAAGTATGACCCAGATTATTTTAAAAGGGGTCAAAATAATTTTTGACCCATAAAGTCATTAAAACAACCCTAATTGACCATGATTTACCCAATTCCCCTTCGTCTTTCACTATTCCAATCATAATCCCAGCTACCTACGTCACTTTTCTGTGAGTACTCCCGTGAGGACATCATTTTCTAGGATTTTGGTATGTTTTTCTGTCTACTTTGCATTGGTTAAATTTGTCTACCATTTGGTAAGCCTCATGGTTAACTTTGAGACACTATTGTGATGAGTTTTATTCTTTAAATGATTGTGTATTTGGTTTAGTAATGAAGATTCCTAGCCATGTTGTGATGCTTTGATCTAGACATGAAAACTAGGGTTAGAGTGCTTTGAAAATGTTGTTATGCATTGAGCCTTGTTTCAGAAATCTTGTATGAGTGGTCATAGTTATGAGAGTAATGGTCCCTTGAATATAGTGCTTAATTATTATCTGAACATTGGGCAAATTAGTTTTGGAATGGAATTTTGGAAGGTGTGGGTATGTTTTATATGACATATCTTGTTGGACTTAATTGAAAGTGTTTGAATTTCACTTGCATCTTAATTGAATGTTGCGTTGATAAACAGTGTGAGTTTGAGATGAAATTGCTTTTACTTTGTCTTGATATATTATAGGATTGACTTTGATCTTTGGGGGTAATAGTTGTTATAACTTCCTGATGTTGTAGTGGGTCTATTTGTGCATCAAATTTATTGTATTACTCTTATAATTGCCAATTCTTGGTTTATGTTTGATTTGTTTGTCGTTTTTGGCCTACCTACAGAGTGCCTTAGTCTATCGTAAAGTGCAATAGTCACATTGACAAAATAGGGAGAGTGGTAAGTGAGAAAGATGTTGGGGCTAAGACTAAGATGTTGTAGTGGATTGCCATCCAGATATGTGACGAGGGGTTCAAGTTGACATTGGTTACAATCAATGCAGATTTGATAGTGAAAGCCCACCTCTTTTTCTAGGCTAAGTTTTGGTGGTCGATTATCCATTGGCATATCCAACCTATATTCACGGATAATGTGATCACCCTAGAGCGCATATTGTTATTATCCAGCATCTTAGTTGGTTATGAGATAGATTGGCCCCAAAATATCTCTGAGCAGATTCACGAGTCCATCATCAGAACGAATATCTCACTGGCATTACCTATTTTGATCCACTGATTATGTAGTGCAGCAGGTGTTCCTATTGAAACCCATCGAGACCAGTATATAGAGTCTACATCCACCATAAATCCCATACTGATAAAGGCTTATGAGAACTCGATGGACCTACCACGTGTAGTACCTTCTATCCTAGATCCATTCCCAATTGAGCCTCAGACTCAGGGTTTGACTCCAACTACTACCGACACTACTCCAGCTGCTGAGATTGAGTCTATACCATGCTCTAGCACTCCAGCACCAGCATCTTCCACATTATAGGTTGATTCTATAATCTCTGTTGTTGCTTTTTAGGCACTAGTGCGCAGGGTGACTAAGCAGAGTCCAGGCTATTAGCTTTAGCATCACAGGTCAGATCTTGGGTCAGCCAAACCATATGGGACTCAGAGTTGAGGATAAAGGCATTCATTCGCGATTTAATTTATAAGAGAATTAGAGCAGTGGATGCCTGAGTCGACGTTTTAAAGATGAGAGTCCAACAGAGACTTGAAAGTGCTCGGTCTGCTGACACAAGCGTAGTGATAGAGGAGTTGCCCAAGTTTAAGGTCGACTTATTATAGATGTTAGCAGCCCCTGTTGCAGTCCTAGAGGTGGCACCAGTGAGTGATGAAGTGTTCCACTTGTTAGCTGACTGCCGACGTGTCCATGGGAAGACGCCCCTTTAGCAAGAGGACCTAGAGATGAGCCAAAAGAGGCCTAGACCTGATAACCCAGAGGAGGAGCCGATACAAGAGGCAGTGGTGCATGATTCGATATTGATGTCAGTTATACAGAGAGATAGGGAGCAATAAACTTCACATGGAGAGGGTAGCTCACATACAGCTGTGGCCCAGATTGCTGAGAAGGACGTCATCACTCATGACCCTGTTGACCAGACTGATACTGGTGCTTGAGCACCTTGATGTTTGACTTTTGACCCTAGACCTTATCTTTTATATATGGATACTTTCTTCTTTTTGTTGGACAATGTTTTTCTTATGTAGGCTTTGGATTTGTTTAAATATTTTATGTTGGATGTTGTTTTTATTTTTGTTTTAGATGATAGTTTTAAAATATTGTTTTTTGATGTATATATATATATTTCCATTATTTGGTTTTTGTCCATGTCTTTACTTTGAGGACAAAGTACTCTATTTTGGTGAGGTGTGGGAAGTTATATATTAAGGTGAAGTCTGAGTAACCTCGAGTTCATAACTTTCATTATTTTTTATCCTAAGGTTTTCTTGTCGTATTTTTTTTCCTTGTGGATGTTTAATTTTTGTTGAACTGGCATATTTAGGTACTATTGATAGTTTGTAAATACATCATAGTGTTATCTATTGGCATATACATAGTCTTCAACTACTTTTTAAATTTTGATGAAAAATTAGGTACCCTCAAAATTTTGAGATTGTTGGCTATTGATGCAATCATGCATTTTGATTATCTGGTGATGTTTGTTCTGATAATGTAAAGGTAAGTTTAGGCTGGAAGCATGACCTGTGATTCTATACTTGATTGTATGTGCAATGTCATGTGTGTTGTGAGCTTATTTTGCTGCATTCATGTATAATGTATGGACTCAGAACTTACCTTAGTACTCTAATATTGGTTTGCTGATGTGGTTGATTTGGAAGGGATCTTAGGTCTTTGTTCTTTTAGTGAGCTCACTTTTGCCCAAATGACCTACCAAATGAGCTAGTAAATCCCTTGTTTCAAATTTTTGAGCCACTAATGTACTTATTCTTTCTTGACACCGTACTAGCTTAACCTTGTTTGATAAAATACGTTGATTTTAGCCCTGGTATATCCTTGAATATGTGAACCTTGATTGAGGCTAAAAGCCTAAGTTGAGGGTGACTACAAATGGTGGCCCTAGTTTGGGGAATAGATATTATGTACTTCAACTCAGGCTAAAAGCCTAAATTGAGGGTAGCCTTTATTGTGGTAAAGTAATATAAATAAGGTGGTTAGTCGGGAAGGAGAGAAAGAAATGAAAAATCATGAGCCGGGTGAAGAAAAAGAAATGAAAAGTGTCTTGTATTCAAGAGATTAGCAAAAAAGAGTACAAAAATTAGGCACAACTAAAAAAGAAAAAGAAAGCACCCGGAGAAAGCTTGAAATAGGAGAATAAGGGTGGATTTAGTTAAGATGGATGGGTCATGAAGGTAAATATGATGGTATAAATGGTTCAAGGATAGCTTTTAGTCACTACTTGCATAATATGCAATACCAAAGCCCTATGAGCCTATGTTACAAGCCAGTAAGTCCTAAAGTGATCAAAATCCTCTTTTTCACAAATCCAGAGGTTGAGTATAGAGGCAATCCTATGGTGTTAGTCATTTTGTATGACTTTTATTTGTAAGAGTGGGAATGCTTCCATAATCCCTGAATTCTAAATGCCTTTTGAGTGAGTAAGGGGGAATCTTTTCTATGAGGGAATTTGCATTACTTGGTTAGCACAAGACTGCACCAGTGATTGCGGATGGTTGATGTTCCTTAGCTTATCATAGTTGGATTGCCAAATACATCATTGTGTTTTCGTTTTGCTTAGTAGCTTTTCAATCTTATTTTGAAAATGAAAGTTGGGTACCTGAATTAGAGTAAATGATATATGTGTCATTAGTATACTACTATGTGTTTCTCATTATTTGTTTAGATTGAGTCGTCGCTTGAAGAAAAGTAACATTTCTAAGTTGTGGATGTTCATGTACTGTCAAAATACGACACATTTGATGTCTAAAACAGGGATTTTGTGAGTTCTTAATGTGACTTTTTATGATTTTGACGTGATTTTGTGTTGTTATTGCAGAAAAGGTAGGTTGATATGATTTTGGAAGAAAATTGTAGATTTTACTGAAGTATAGGATATACGAGGTCACCTACGAGTTGTAGCCCAAGCTACGAGTCCTAAGTTGATATTGTAGCAAGAAACAGAGAGAAAAGATCAGAAATCTGCCAAGTGGAGGTTAGCACTATGAGGCCATCCTACGAGTCATAGGTTCCACTATGACTTATATGGGGGAACTCAAAGCAGGAAATAGAGAGCCAAAACTTTGGACAAAAACTGAAGGCTTAGACTATAAGAGAAGCATACGAGTCGTAGTCGATGCAATGACTCATACTAGTGGGTCATACCAGCTGAGTCAAAAAGGTCAATCACCTGATACTAGACCCCGAATACATCTCAGAAGACACCCTACGAGTCGTAACTGCGAGGTGTACCTACCGCCACCTATCTTTTCTGTATAAGTTTTAGAGTTAAATTTGTAACTACTATAAGTACTTTAAGTAAGGGTTTATTTTAAAGGAGATTCTAGACTTGAATAATTGAGTATTGCCTTTGAATATTCTCTAGAATATTTTAGGGTTTTAGTGTAGATTTTTTTATTTTCTCTTGGAAAACCCACTTTTGGGGATTGCAAATTTCACATTATATTCATTCTCAATCTATCAAGCTTGTAGTTTGCAACTTGTGGTGCTATCATTCTTCACTACTTTGGGTAAAACTCTCAACTATGTCTTGTCTTTGCATTTTTGTTGGTTTTACTTTAGCCATGAGCAGCTAAGCACCCATAACTTGGGGTTGTGAGAACCATAGGTAGTTTACTTGAGATGACCAAGATTAATTGCATTTCTTTATAGGGGTTTTATATGTATTATTTATTTTCCTTCATTTTGATTGTTGTTTGGTGGTGTCCAACACCAAACCCCAACTACTATCATGATCTTGACCAAGCTAGTGACAAATAGGAAAAGGAAACTAAATGTAGAATTCGATCAATGTCCTCTCATTTAATCAACCAAAACTGACCAAGGGGAGCTTGACTGGGACAATGGGTAAAGGTTAGTTAGTACACCATGGTTGTCAACTATGCGCCATGGTAAAATTCGACCGTCACCTTCACAAAAGGGATGGAAGAATCTAAGTTACCGTCTTGCATGCAAATTTCAAATTGTAGTTATGTTGTCTAGGGTAATCGAGTTAAGGAACCATAAAGAACATAATTCCTAAGTTATACCTAAAATTGAGTGTTTCCTCATGTCATAGTATAGTGCTTATTTTACTTTTGTTGTTAAATCATAACCTCCCTCCCCCAATTAGATATTTTAGTTATAAATACTCAAAATGATTGGTAGTGAAGTATTATAGTCAAGCCCTATATTCCTTGTGGATTCGACTCTAACCTTCGGTTAGGTTAATTGCTGACATCAACCACTTTTTTATTGGTGTGTGAACATTATTAGGTATTGCAAATCTTGAGGGAGGAGAAGTTGTATGATAAATATAAAAAATGTGAGTTTTAGTTAAAAAAGGCTACTTTCCTTGGGCATGGTATGTCGAGTGATGGCTTTAAGATAGATCCTAAGAAGACTGAGGTGATTAGAAATTGGCCTAGACCTTTGACTCCATCGGACATTAGAAGTTTCTTTGGTTTGGCAGGTTATTACTGGAGGTTTGTAAATTGGTTCTTTTCTATTGCTTTTCCTATGACTTAGTTGACCCGAAAGAAGGCAAAATTTGTGTGGACCGATGAGTATGAAAAGAGTTTCCAAACATTGAAAGATAAGCTAGTCTCCACCCCTATCTTATCTCTACTGGAAGGGTTTGTTATGTATTATTATGCCTCAAGAATTGGTTTGGGATATGTGCTGATGCAAAGTGGTAAGGTGATAGCATATGCCTCTAGACAACTTAAGGTGCATGAGAAGAGTTATCCCACCCATGATCTTGAATTGGCGACCATAGTATTTGCTTTGAAAAGTTGGCATCATTACTTGTATGGGGTTCATGTTGATGTATTCACCGACCAAAAAAGTCTCCAATATGTGTTCACCCAAAAAGATCTTAACTTGATACAAAAATGTGGTTAGATCTTCGCAAAGATTATGATACTAGTGTGCATTATCACCCCGGGAAAGCTAATGTTGTGGCCGATGCTTTAAGTAAGGTGTATGGGTATCCTCGCTCATATTGATGATAGTGGCAAGGAGGTGACTGGAGAGGTCCATTGGTTGGCTAGATTGGAAGTTAGGTTAGAAGAGGTTGATAATGGTATGGTAGTGGTTGTTGATGGTTTTAAGTCTTCCTTGAATGAGAAGGTAAAGGTAAAGTAAGATCTTGACCTCGCCTTGTTAGAATTGAAGGTCTTGGTGAGAGATGGAAAGGTGGAGGTTTTGTCCCAAGGGGAAGTTTTGTCCCAAGGGGGAGATGGTTCCCTTAGGTACGAAGGTAGATTGTGTGTGCCTAGTATTAATGACTTGAGAAAGAAGATTTTAAATGAGGCTCAGATTCTTCCTATTCTATTTACTTCGGTTCTACAAAGATATATAGATATTTGAGGGAGGTGTATTGGTGGGGTGGTATGTAGAGAGGCATTGACAAGTTCATATCCGCATGTCACAATTGCGAACAAGTGAAGGCCAAACATTAAAGGAAGGGTAGCCTAGCCCAAGATACAGAGATTACTACTTGGATGTGGGAGGAAATCAATATGGAGTTTGTTGTTGGGTTGCGCAAGACTAGAAAGCATTTTGACTCTATTTGGATTATGGTTGATAAAATAACAAAATTGTCTCATTTTCTACTGGTCAAAACCAATTATGGTGCCAAAAATTATTCTAAGTTGTATATACCATGATTTGGTTAGATTGCATAGGGTGCCCTTGTCTATCATTTTGGATCCTGTTCCCAATTCAGTTGTCAATTATGGAGGTCCTTCCTAAAGAGGTCTTGGCACCAAGGTAAATCTTAGCACGGCCTTTCACCCTTAAATGGATGGCCAAGACGAGAGAACTATCCAAACTCTTGAGGATATGCTTAGAGCTTGTGTTTTATAGTTTAAGGGTAGTTGGGATGGACATCTTCCACTCAGTGAATTTTCTTACTATAATAGCTACCACTCAAGTATTGGTATGGCTCCTTTTGAGGCTCTTTATGGTAGGTATTGTAGATCATCGTTGGATGGTTTAAAGTGGGGAAATGACTTTGCTAGGTCCGGATTTGGCCTATGAGTTGGAGTTGCCCATTGATATGAATATGATTCATTTGATTTTTCATGTATCTATATTAAGGAAGTGTGTGGGTGACCCAAGTACCATTGTACCTTTGGATGTTGTTGGTGTGGTAGAAGATAATTTGACTTATGAGGAGGTTCTGGTAGAAATTTAGGATAGACAAATGAAGAGGTTGAGCAACAATGATATAGCTTTCGTCAAGGTTCTTTGGAGAAACCAACAAGTTGAAAGTACCACATGGAAAGCCGAGGCAAACATACAAAAGTGATATCCATATATCTTCCACTCTGCTCAAGCCTAAGGTACTAATTTAAGTTTCCCTATATGATTTCAAGTCTTAGGTTTTAGCCCTTATGCCATTTTGCATGCATTCATGTTTATATTGACAAGTCTATGGCGATTTTAGACACTTATGTTGAGGTTTTTGAAAATGGGGTTTAAGTGCATTATTGCATTCTTTTCGGGCTAAATTATTCATGATTACTTCTCTTGTGTACGTTTATGCGGTTCATTTGAGAAATTCCTACCTATGTTCCCAAAGAGGACATATTGAAATGCCCCAAAAATGTGCTTCGAAAATATCCATAATTATAATTTGCATATATTTCAAAATTCATGAGTGATATCAAAAATTTGACTTCATATTGGTGATCAGAGGGAGAAATTACGTGGAAAATGGGTATAAACCCAATTTTAGAGCAACCATAGCGAAAAATAATTTTTTAAAAATTTTCTTATCCAGTGGTGATCTGCGACCAAACCGTGACGTGGACTAGGCGCATATCAATGCATTTGTGTCTTGCACATTGGCTCTACGAACCTGTCGTGAAGTAGTGTTAGTTTTTCCTTTATTTTTTTCATCTCAGCCTAAGGCATTGGGGCTTTGGCCCAATGGCCACCCATGCTTAAAAACAGTTATACTTAGCCATTTTTCAACTCTATAGCACTCAAGAAACTCTCAAAACCCTCTCTAATACTTAGCCAAATATTTCATCCAAATTTAAGTTCCCCAAGCTTAATTCGAATCTCAAGAACTTTATTCAAGCTTCAAATTTTCTTTAAATCTACATCAAGGAAATCTCCAAATTTGAGGTTGGTGGGTATCAATCATTAGATCCTTTCACCCATGGTGCCCAACCTTCCTCTTTATGAAAATTGCATTTTTCCAAGTTATGTTACTTATGAGTATCATTTATTATGAATTATGATTGCAAACTATGTTAGGGTTTTATGAAATGTTGATTGGAAATACATGTTTATCTATTTCAAGCTTATACTATGAGATGATTTGTTTATTGTGACTATGCATGTTTTGTGCTATAAAACTATGATCTATTGTGAGATTTGATGATGGATTTTAAGGTAACTTACATGAGGGTTTTACCATGTATTGGTGGGTTGATTTACATTAAGTTTTCTAACATTATTTCACTCTTGAATTGCATGATTTTAACTAGAATTGCACCCCCGCCAAGTGTTTGATGAAATGTTTTGATAAGGATTCTTGAGCTATTGATGATCTAATGCATGGATTATTTATCTACTAACTATATGATAACTAAGGGATTGTTTGTATGTATTGAATTCATGAAAGTATCTATAGTATTGCAAGTTGACCACACCTTATTGGGGGGTGGCATGCCCAACAACCTTGTTGAAGGGGTGTCAAGCCTCAATCACTTTGTTGGGGGGTGACATGCCCACAGTACCACGTTGAGGGATATGTACCTCAACCACCTTCCAAGGGGGTGGCATGCCTTTGAGTTCAAGTGATAATTTGCTTGGGATGTGTTGATATGGTCTCTTCCTACACATGTAAACTATATTTGCAAGTTATATGATTTTCAAGCATGTTTTACTTCAAGCATTGATCATGCATGCCATATTGATATTATATTTACCTATTGCCTATTACTATTCATTTTGACTATATTGGCTTATGTCTTGTTGCATTGTATCCTACATATTTAGTACATTCAAACGTAATAACACATACATTTGCCTATATGATATCACCATGTAGGAACCAAAGCTCCTTTTGATCATCCTCAACGATGCTAGTGAGATTCTTTAAGGACAAGCTTGATGAGTCGTCAAGTTCGGGGACACTATCTACTTTCTTGCTATTTTAAGACTTCTTATGTTGAACATTTGACATTATGAGGGTGAGCCCGAAAATTGTCTTAGCCCCCGCCCAATCTATGTTTAGAGGAGTTGTTAGAACAATTGATGTATCTATGCTTGGAGCTTGACTCTTCAGTATTTTACTAATGTCTATGACTTCCCTTAGCCCCTTTATCCTTATTTATATCTCTTGTTGTTGTTGTTTTGCTTCCGCAACCAAGGATGTGTGATTGATATGCTAAGAGGCTTGCTTGAGGTTCTTTCGGTTCCCTATTTGTCATATCACATCTAGGCCCTAGGCTTGGGTTGTGACACACTACTAAAGCCACAACCTGCAGACTTAATCATTAATGGAATAGGTACTCTTCTACTACTGCATGACCATAGTTTGCTGATCTATCCATGTATAATATAGAAGACATCTGGACCTATTATCATGAGAACCTGGTTCTCTCCTAGGACCATGTGTTGACCTTCTTTTGGTGGGAAATTTGCTAACCTACATAATAATAATCACCTATATTGGGATTTCAAAGGACGCAGATAAGAGTAAAAATGTCGTGTTAATCATTTGATACTATCGTTTCACGCTCCACAAGTCTCATTTAAAAAACCCTCCCCATTCATTCTTTCACAACTTCTTCAATAAGAATATGGAAATACCTATTTCCTACTCCGATACAAATTCCAATGCTACATCCCCATCACCACCCTAATGTCATGACCCAACTCAGGGGCCGTGAATGGTACC
>JAOTQJ010015339.1:0-17475 GCA_025642045.1 Solanum sejunctum | reverse complement strand
TGGAGAACATGGAGAGGTAGGCCTTATATTTGGATGATAGATTATCATAGCAAACATAGTTGCTCTAAGAGTGTGGTAGTGTTCTAGATGGAGTTACATAATCCTTCATCTAGATAGGAGGAGGATGGCTTCTGCTGGACCTTCTGCATACAACCTCTTCTGTTTTGCTAGGTATGGGACTGGCATCTTCAAACTGATCAATAGCAGGTATGACCATGGAATCATCATCCAAATGCACTTCAATTACAGGTATAGCTGCAGGTGATTCTCTGTTTACATTACACACAGAAATGTCATCAGTGACTGCATCTGATTCAATGGGAAACAATTGCTCTTGTCTGCTAAGTTTCTACTTGAAATTGAAGACATTCTCACTGAAGCTGACATCACTGCTGATGATGAGCTTCCTTTGGGATAGACTATATAGAAGATATCCTTTTTGAGTTGGTGAATACCCCAGTAATACACAAGCCTCAGCTCTAGGGAGAGCTTATCTTGTCTGAGTACCTTGGCTGCATAACATAGGCAGCCTATAGTTCTCAAATGATCAATATTTGCCTTGTGTCCATGAAACTACTGATATGGAGACTTCCCTTGCAAAATTGGAGTAGGAAGTCTATTTATCAAATAAACAGCAGACAAGATATACTCCCTCCAAAACCTGATAGGAATATTGTCTTGGAATCTAATTGCTCTAGCCACCTTAAGTATATGCCTGTGTTTCCTCTCAACCACTCCATTTTTTTATGGAGTATATGGGCAATTGCTTTCATGAATGATACCAAAAGACTTCAATATTTTAGAACATTCAGTACTAAAAAATTCAGTGCCATTATCAGTTCTTATCTTCCTAATATGCCTGCCAAACTGAGTATTTGCTAACATCAGAAAGGATTTCAAAACTACAAGTACATCACTTTTCAGTTTCAACAAATATAGCCAACACATTCTTGAGTAATCATCAACTGTCGTTAAGAAAAATCTGAAGCCATTATGAGTAGTAGTTCGATAAGGTCCCCATACATCCACATGAATTATATCAAAAACAACTTGTGTTCTACTTACACTCAATTGAAAAGGCAGCCTAGTTTGCTTAGCAAGTGGACAAACAGGACAGTTGTTACATTCATCACTCCCTTTGATGCTGGTGTCCCTGAACATATGCTGCAACACCTTTGCAGATAGATGACCTATACTTCTGTGCCATAAGAGTTTGTCAACAGTAGGGGGTTGTGTCATTAGTGCCCTTTGATCTCCCCTGTTTCCTTCACACTTCAGTCTAGCAGGGAGATAATACAAGCCACCAATCTCCCTACCAATCCCCTTTAATCTTTCACTTGAGAGGTCCTGAAGTACAAAAAAGTCAGGGAAGAAATTAACTGAGCAATACGATTACTTGGTTAATTTGGACACTGATAATAGATCATGCTTAAAAGTAGGTACCATTAACATATCTCTTAAAATGTTCCCATTAGAAGTACTATAGCTCCCATAGTGTGAAATTTATGCAACCTCACCATTTGGCAAATGTAGCACCTTATTGGCACAACCAGATGCATGGTCAAGTTTGCTCAGATTGTATGTTATATGACATATGGCACCTGAGTCAACTATCCAATGTTTCTTTCCTTTTTCAATCTCAGACTATGTTCAATTATCAACTGCAGATAAAACATTTGAAATATCTATCATACCTGCTATGTTAGCCATATTGTCAAGTCCCTTGCCTGAGCTTGAATCTGCATCCTCCTTCTCCAGCATATGTAGTATTCTGTTATACTGGCTCTGAGTAAAGGTGGGTTGTATGCAGGACTTAATGTCCTTTCCCTTCACCATAGGGGCAACAGGAGCAAAGTCATCAAGTGGCTCCAGTTCATCCTTGGAAACATTCACATGATTAACTGTATCAGAATTCATTTACATTCTGTTATTCTGCAATACTCCTGGTTTTTTCTTAAACTTCCAATCATTTGGATAACCAACAAGTTTGTAACAGACATCTTTGGTATGTCCATGCATCTTACAGTGATCACAAGTTACATTCCAGTTTCTCCTCTACCTGTGATTGTTACTGAATTGGCCTGTGTTATTGCGTCCACCTATATAGTAGGCTCCCTTTCCAGCACCTCCAGCATATAGCGCCATGGATTCATTGATGTCTCTACTCACCTTGGATCCAACTATCACAAGTTGGATTTCATCAAAAATAATCATTGCATAAGCTCTACTCACATTTTTAAGAGAATTCATCATGAGAATTTGACTACGAGCATGACTGAATGCTTTATTCAACCTCATTAGAAACGTAAACAAGTGCAAATACTGAATATAATCAACATATGTCTTAGATTTGTGATAGTTGCAGACAAGCGGAGGAACTAATGCATCAAACTCATCCCACAATAGTCTCATTTTGGTAAAATAGCCTAAAACCGTCATATTACCTTGATTCAGGGTACAAATCTCCCGATGCAACGGGTAACTCCTGGATCCATCAACTTTGTCGAATCTCTCCTTTAAATCAGCCCAAACCACTGAGGCGTCTGAGGCGTATACTATCCCACTCAATAACTTCTTTGATACTGTGTTCATAATTCAAGCCAACACAAACGCATTATACTTCTCCCATTGCTACTCTAACTCGAATCTGTAGTCTGACTTCTTGCATATGCCAAGAACAAATCCTAACTTGCTTTTTGCTCGCAGTATGATCATTATCAATCTATTTCACAGCGAATAATTCTCAGTTCTTATAAGTTGGACTGAGGTCAAAATGCCACCTGGAGTATCTGAAGGATGGAGATGTAGAGGATGATTGTGGTTCTTCAAGACGTGGTCCAAGGTTTCAACAGAAGCTTGAGTTACGACAGCGTTTGCAGTCGTTGTCGCTCCCATCGCCTTCAAGCTTTATTAATGGCCATCCTTATGACCTAGCAACAGTTCATTGAGTTCAATGGCTCTGATACCATAAAGAGAAATGAAATTGGAGGTAAGCACACTCAGATTGAAGAAGAAGGAGAAGAATTGAGAAGAAACATAGAAGGATGGTGAGAGAGATTTGGAAGAATGAATTAGGGATTTTCATTTATCTGAGAGAGAGAGAGAGAGTACACGACACTGTGCATGTGCTATTTATATTTTTACAAAATATATGTATGTACAGTAGTGTATGTATCTATGTATCTACTGTGTACCATGGATTAATTCTCAATACTTACAACTACTAATTAACTTCCTAACCAATGTTCAACTAACTCCAACTAATTAACAATAACAAACCAACTAATCAACTAACTAACTAATGATCAATTAATTCTCAATAGGGCTTAACATGGAGTAGGTATGATTCTTCCTTTCCTCCCTTTTTTTTGTGTTGATTGTGTTTTAACAACTGTCTTCTCCTCATTTCCAGTTGCTTGGCTTAAGCGCTTCTTTTGACCATGGCGGGTATGCTTATTTGTATATTGAGGTGCATTCAAGTTTCCCATTCCCCTTGATATGAAGCCCCTTTTAGTCTGATAGCCATATTTTGTGGATCTGCTATCTGTATCTTTGTATGTAGTAGCTATTTTGCCTTGTGAACAGCACAATGTGTATATAAACTCTAGGTCCTGTGTATAAGGGATTGCACTAACCATACTTTAATTAAGCTACACTTTAATTTGCCTTGTTCTGACTCTAAGACTTGGAATCTGTAGTTTGTTGATATTGATTAATTGATCACCTTCCCTTGTTAGCTGATTGAATGTGTTATAGACTGCGATTTTTCCTTCCTTTGCTACTATGTTTGCCAGATGATGAGCTAATTGATTTCCTTCTCGAAAAATGTATTGGACTGAAATTTGTTGTTTAACTAGCTATAGCTTAATTTCCTCAATATTTTCTACTATTTTCCATGGACTTCCCCACATCCCCTTCAGAATTTGTACCATTATGAGTGAATTTGTCTCCAGAATTTTCTATACCTATGTGTCCTTCTTCTAGAATCTTACTACTTCTAGTATAGCCCTAGCTTCTGCCTGGATATTTGACATTTGTTCTAGCACTCCTTCCTAGGCATAACACAGATTACCTTGATGGTTTCTGATGTAAAAATCATAAGAATTGTGCTAGAATTCCTCTTGCTTCCTCCATCCTTATTAAATTTCTGATAGACTAGGTAGCTCCCATTTGACTATGTGATGGAATAGTTTAGGTTTGTACTGTCCTATTTGACTTAGGAGATCTCCCCATTTATACCCCATTACCCTTAGTCTAGGATATAAAGTCTCTACCATATAGTGTATTTTTACCTAGATGCTATGTATCATTGTCTCCAAGGAAACATCCCTTTCGTGTTTTCTACTGTTTCTCCAATTCCATAACTCCCAACAAATCATTGATGGGATAGCTTTATACACCTGTTGTAACTTAGTTGACTCTGCTCCATTCCACCATCTCCTTATTAATGTTTGGAGTTATATTCCATCAACCTTTATTCCTGCAAACCAACAAAGTATTTCCATAGGTTTGTGCTGTTGGAGATGTGAATAAGGGGTGTTACATAGTTTTTTGTGTCTATCCCTCACAACACCAGCATCTAGACACTAAGCGGATTCTCATCCTCTGTAAAATATCATCTATAGGAATTCTTTCTTTCCCGGCTTCCAAAAGAAAAAAATAATCTTAAAAGGTAACCCTTTGTGCCACAATAATTTCCTTACTTCTCATTGCTTGTTTTAAGTTCTCATTAGTTCCCAGGCAGATTTAACTGTAAAGACTTTGTTGAGTTCAATAGAGTTTTGATGATGGACAAAGGACAATGAAACATGTTGATCCGTCAGGTTCTTTATTACACTATCGCGGAGAGGAGAAGACACGATACCATAAGATACGGAATGGATAAATCTACTAGTAGATAAGATTGTAACACTAAAGTAAGAAGATGGTCCAACAATCACATGTGTAGCAAAAAGTTGGTACTGATAAGGAGTTCTAATAAATAAATAACTCTACTGCAACAGGAAGTGGTACATCTAAGGAGTCTAACTAGAAGTAGAACTCTTTGAGAAGGAGTTCTAATAAATAAATCACTCTATTGCAACAAGAAGATGGATATCCACAGAGTCTAATTGAAAGTAGAACTTTTTGAGAAAATAATAAAATAGCAGAGAAGACTGTGAAGAAGGCATTGAGACAAAAAAAGTAAAAAAATACAATTATGAGAATTTGAGTCTTGATCATTGAAGAAACATTTGCCAGATTTTTTTTTCATTAAGTTATGTCTAGGAAGTTCTTTCCTTTTTATTGAGTGTTGATGTATTCCTAAATTCAGTAATCTATATACAGAAGTTATGAAAGGTCTTCAAGTTGAGGGCAACTCGAAGGCTAGGGGAACATAAACCTTAGGAGTTTTGTGTTTGTTGTTAGGATTAGTTGAAGTTCACTGTTTCGTAGAACACTAGGAACTTATAATCTTTTTTTGTTGAGGCTCACATTATTTTAGTGAAGTTGGAGAAAATTTCTGTAGAGGTACATGTCGTGATTTTTCACCTTTTGTGAGTTGGGTGTTTTCACATAAAAATTCTGTGTTCTTATCTATTTTTACTTTTTAAAAATACATCTACAAACATAATTCTTCGATTAGGTAAATTTATAGGTTGTGCAAATCTAAGAATTGGTTTCAGAGAGGGTGTTCTTATTAAAGGCTACTGCCTAAGAATTGATCATGATGAACATTGCACCACCTCTTGGACATGGGGAAGGAAAATCGTCTATGAGGCCACCACTCTTCAATGGAACTCATTTCAGCTGGTGGAAGGCTAAGATGGAAAATTTTATCCAAGGAGAGGATTATGAACTCTGTGATAGGATCACTGTGGGATCAACTATTCCAGTGAAAACTATGAAAGGTAAATAAGTTCCAAATGAAAGAAGGGAGTTCACTGCTGATGACCTTATGGCACTAAAGAAAAATGTTAAAGCCAAAAATATTTTGATTTATGGACTAGGACCAGATGAGTATAACAAGATATCAAACTACATTACTGCTAAGCAAATCTGAGATGCTCTGACTATTGCACATGAAAGAACTGCTCAGGTTAGGAAGTTCAGAGTTGCCATGTTATTCACTAAATGTGAAACCTTCAAGATGAAGGAAAATTGAGAGTCTCTATAGGACATGATGGCAAGACTCACACTTCTCATCAATGAACTGGCATCCTTGGTCAAGGTTCTAACTATTGAGGAACAAGTGGACAAAGTTCTAAGGATTTTACTCAAATTCAAATAGGATATGAAAGTCACTGCCATCAGGGAAGCTAAGGATGTTGAAACCATGACCCAAAATGAATTGGTTTGAAATCTCAGGACTTATGAGATGAATATGGAAGATCACAAGAAAGAAACAACCCTTGATGAGAAATAACTAGCATTAAAAGTAGCTTTTGATGATGAGGAGTCAGATCTAGATGAGGATCAGATATCCTTTTTAGCAAAGAATTTTAACAAATTTCTCAAGAAAGGGAAAGGGAAAGACAAGAGAGAAACAGGTAGTCGAAAGTGGTCCGATAACTCAGAAAGCAAAAAATGGTTTGATAATAAGAGCCAATTAAGATACTACAAGTGTGGAAAAATAGATCATCATATCAAACATTGTCAATAGGAAATTGAGTGAAAAAAGAAAAGAGTTGAGAAAGAAATGAAGGACGAAGTTGTTAAGCAAAAAGAGAAAGAGAAATATGCTATGATGGCTGCTTGGGGCTCTGTAATTGAGGATTCGGACACTAAAAATATAGATGAAATAGCATTCATGTCTGCTGAGGATTTTGTCCTTGAAAATGATAATAAATCTGGGGTAAGTATTTGTGAACTCAAAGAAAAGTTGTATCTCTTTTCAAAAAGAAAGATAATCTTGCTAATGAATGAGTTGATAGATGAGTTTCAAGAGATAGATAATAAAAAGGATCAATGGATTAAGAATTTTTCAGATAAAAAATTTGAAAGTCTTGAGGTCAAAAACTGCCTGAAGAAAGCTACCGAAGAAAATCACAAGTTAAAGAAACAAGTTGTAAAAGTTGATTCACTTGTGCTGAACTTAAAATTTGAGATTCTAAAACTAATTGTTGCTGAAAAAAAGGAAAAAGTGTAATGAGTGAAGCACATTATAAAATTGAATTTTTTAGTGAGAAAAAAAGGTTAAAAAATTGACTCAGGAAATTTTTACCCTAAAATTGGATCTAGAAAGGGCAAATAGGTGGACACAATCTTTAAGAATAGTGAACCACCTAGGAAGCAGGAGTCATAATGAAAAACCTGGAATAGGATTCTATCAGGAGAATGTCACCACTACTGATATGTACTACCTCTGTGGAAAAATTGGTCATCCAAACTGCTGAGTATCCAATCGCAAATAATATCAGGAAAAGGAACACTAGTCATCTGTACAAAAAGTGATCTAAGAATGATTAAAAAAATAGGTCAAGGAACATGTTACCAAGTTAGGTAAGAAGGGATCTTATTCATTCTTTTTATAACAAGAAAGGACCCAAGCTAGTCTGGGTTCCTAAACCTAACTCCTGACTTAGTTTGCAGGCTGCAGTAAAAGGAAGTAAGCATTGGTACATGGATAGTGCTTGCTCAAGGCATATGACTCGAGACAAACTCAAGTTCCTTTCACTTATATCTATGGAAGGAGGAAAAGTTTTCTTCAGAGATGGGAAAAATGATACTATTATTAGAGTTAGAAAGATTGGAAGAAATGAATCAAGGGCCTTGGAAGAGGTCTACCATATGGATGGATTAAAGCATAACTTGTTGAGTATATCTCAATTGTATGATAAAGGTACACAGTTGAAATGCTTGAGTGTTATTGATAACGATTCTTTACTTTGGCACAAAAGACTTGGACATGAAGTCTAAAGCAACTGAATACTCTAAAGTCAAGGACATGGTTATAGGGCTGCATAAAACTAAGTTCAAAGATAATAAAGTATGTTGTGCATGTGTAAGGGGGAAGCAAATAAGAACAACCTTCAAGTCAAAGAACTAGGTAAACAACTACCAGGTGTCTGGAATTGGTTCACATTGACATATGTAGGCCCATGAGGGTAAAAGGCAGGGGTGAATATAAGCTGGATCACAGTACAGAGCAACAAGCAATGCTACCTGGTTCGTCTATAGGATAATTAGAGAGCTCATAGTTACGGAGAACCATAGGTTCTGAAACTCAGTCTGCTGATTTGGGATATGCCCAATCAAAATTTGTAGAAGTTGAACAAACTGAAGAATTTGCCAACATGATAAATGGAGAATTTGATATGACCATGATAGAGGAACTAAAGAGGATCCTCAGGTATCCCAAGGGAACTTCAGAATTGGAACTTTGTTACTCTAAAGGTATTAGTTTCAACCTTGTAGGTTATACTGATGCTGACTATGCTAGTTATTTAGTGGACATAAAAGGTACTTCAGGTATGACTCATTTCCTTGAAACATGTTTGATTTTCTAGTCCACTAAAAAATAAAATTCTGTAGCCTTGTCAACTGCTGAGGCTAAATATGTAGCAGCTGGATCATATTGTGCTCAGTTACTTTAGATTAAGTAACAATTGTTGCATTTTGGTATGGATGTTAATTGTGTTCTCATTGTGTTATAACATCAATGCTATTAATATTGCAAAATACCTTATTCAGCATAAACGAACCAAACATATTGACATAAAATACTATTTTCTTTGTGATAATTTAGAAAAAGGTCTTATCTCAATAATGTTGTCCTATTGAGAATCAAACTATTGATATTTTTCCTAAAGCACTAAGTAGAGAACACTTTAATAAAATCAAATTAGACTTGGAGATAATTAAGATTGCATAAACCCCCCTCAATGATTGGCTAGAAAATATGAATTTTGTACTAATATCTAAAATGAGTTCTCATTCCAATTCTCACATGTGGTGTATCCCAAAATCCAGAAAAAAGGACTAAGTCTACATTGATATGTATTATAGTGTGCAGGTTACGAGCTCAAGTGCAGAGGCCGATGGAAAGCTAAAAATAAATCAGGCAATAATTGTGTTGTGTCTAACATAGTCATTGATAAATGAATCAGGTATCCTAACCTGTTCCTTCTCTTCCCTAAGTCATGATCATTTTTTCCACCTAAAACCCACATGTCCGTTCTTACTTCATTCCCTTACAAAAGTGCTCCTTCATCTGGGGCCGTATCATTACAGGGTTTAGTGGGTCTAATATGAAAATTCTCCAATATGAAAATTTTTCTATCTAAGTTAGAGTTTTAGGACTGGTCTGACTTGTTTTCTTTTGGGTGATACTTGGAGAAAATTTGCTAAACCTGAGAAGCATGAATTTTATGGGAGAGAGTTAGTATGTGATTCTGTATTCATCACTATTATTTGAGGAAAATCCATTCTTCTTGGTACTCAGGATACGGGGAGAATTTTAGGGGTTCCTAATAAGGATTGAAATCACTATGTTAGCCATAAATAGCCTTCCCTAGATAACTTGGACTCCACTCTAGAAACTTCAAGAAATTTCTCAGGTCATCCTACCTTGGCTCAGCATAGGCATGTCTTGTACAGAGAAATGTCCTCTCCTTATAGGTTGTATTTTGATGAGTTCCACAAGGTCCATATTTCTCAAAAGGAAAGAAGGTTTGAGGCCAGTTTCTTGGATCTGACTTTGATGGAACTATTAGATACAAAAGTTCCTATCAATCTGCCTAGCCTAGTTCTTAAACATATACAGTGTGTCCTTATCCATGATAAAAATGAGCATACCCTCCATATGGCTAGTGGCTATCTCAGTTCTTTAAGGCATATTTTGTTCATGTTCAAGTTTAGACCATGCAAACGACTAAGGATATACTTGGACAGATGAACCACACTTCTCTACCTATTTCTATGCAGCGTACTGCCACCTCTCTTCATAAATTTTCACTTACTTTGGATGCCAAAACTGCAAAATTAGCCATCGCATATCAATAGTTTGTACAGGAACGAAATAGCCTGCTTTCCCAGATCTTTGACCTAGAGAAGATCCACAAGGAACGTGTTGCCCATGCTGAGATTGTTTGTGACCTGTCCTTGTTGACTCCCTCTAATGCCCCTTCTATCTGACATGTTCCTTTGTTATTTATTTTGGGGTATCTATTCATATTAGTAGTAACTATGTTAAAGACGTTTGACTTTTATTTTTAGGCTATTTTTCATTCCTAAACTGTTTTTGTATACTGATCTCAATCTAATTTTGTTATCTTTAATGCATACGAATGTTTCTTATTCTACTCTATTTTCTTGGTGGTCGCCCTTGTGGCCTTGAGTTATGCATGCTTACTTCTTCGTATGTTTGCTACAAGAATTAGTTTTTGACGATGCCAAAAGGGAAAAGTCATATCTGAGTTGTAAAATATTTATAACCCTTGTTTAACTTGTTTCATTCTTTAGGTTCCTTCTTAGTATCTGCAGGTAATTGATACTCAGGATGTTTGTCATCATTAAAAAGGGGGAATATGTTGAGTTCAATAGAGTTTTGATGATGGACAAAAAAAAATGAAACATGTTGATCCATCAGGTCCTTCATTGCACTGTCGTAGAGAGGAGAAGACACGATACCACAATATACGAAATGGATAATCTACTGGTAGATAAGATCGTAACACTAAAATAGGAAGATATTTCAGCAATCATATGTATAGCAAAGAATTGGTGTTGAGAAAGAGTTCTAATAAATAAATAACTCTACTGTAATAAGAAGTGGTACATCTGAGGAGTCTAACGGAAGTAGAACTCCTTGAGAAGGAGTTCTAATAAATAAAGAACTCTACTGCAAAAAGAAGGTGGATATCTAAGGATTCTAACTAAAAGTAGAACTCTTTGAGAAAATAATAAAGTAGCAGAGAAGACTGGGAAGAGTATCGAGACAAAAAAATCAAAAATTATAGTTGTGAGAATTAGAGTCTTGATCATTGAAGAAACACTTGTCAGATTTGTTTCTTCATTAAGTTGAGTTTAGGAAGTCTTTTCCTTTTTACTGAGGGTTGATGTATTCATAAATTCAGTAATTTATAATCTAAAGTTAGGAAAGGTCTTCAAGTTGAGAGTAACTCGAAGGCTAGGAGAACATAAACCTTAGGAGGTTTGTGTGTGTTGTTAGGATTAGTTGAAGTTCGCCATTTCATAGAACACTAAACTTGTAATCCTTTATTGTTGAGGGTCACATTATTTTAGTGAAGTTGGGAAAAATTCCTGTAGAGGTACAGGTCGTGGTTTTCATATTTGTGAGCCTGGTGTTTTCACGTAAAAATTTTGTATTCTCATATGTTTTTATTTTCTGAAAACATGTCTGTTAACTTGGTTCTTCGATTAGAAAAATTCATAGGTTGTGCAAATCTAATAGACTCCTCTGGTATCCCCCATCCACCAGGCTCTGTCATATCCTTCTGCTTCTAATGGTGGTATTATATCTTCACAAATATAATTAATTCACTATCTCCTCATCTGAAATGTACGCCTATAATTTTTGTCTGTTCCACTGCCCCTGTCTGACAAATTCTTTGACCTCAATCTCTTCTTCAAAGCAATTGTTCTATTCTATGTAATATAAAGTCCTAAGTTTGGTCTAATTATCAAATTGGAAGATAATTTTCCCTGATTTGTCCTGTCACTATATGTTGTGCTCTATTTCCTCTCTGATAAAAAATATTTTCTTCCATATCTTGAGATGCACATGTTCCTTTAACAATCACTGGGTGTATTTTTTGCAATATTTATTCCATAGAAAATTAGCCCATAGAGAATTAGTATCAGTTCTGAATTTTCACCATAGTTTTGCAAATGGTGCATTCCACATATAATGTAATAATCTGAGTCTAACACCTCTTTCTTCCTAAGGGAAACACAACC
Source organism: Solanum sejunctum (assembly GCA_025642045.1). NCBI lineage: Eukaryota > Viridiplantae > Streptophyta > Magnoliopsida > Solanales > Solanaceae > Solanum > Solanum sejunctum. The sequence continues at coordinate 5,574 of JAOTQJ010015339.1, read as the reverse complement.
TATCCTAGGCCACCCAATGTTTATCTTTTGTCTCTCCAAAATTGCCCCAAAAGAACTTTGCTAGTATTCTGTGTAAGCTGTCAATCACCCCCTTGGAAGGGTTCATAACAGACATCTGATAAATAGGAATAGATTGTAGCATATTTTTAATCAACACATACCTCCCCCTGGATTCAGTAGCTTTGTCTTCCATGATCCTACTCTAGCTATCACTTTCTTGAGTAAACCTTCAAAATATGCTTTTCTCTTTCTGCCATAAAAAATGGGGCACCCTAAGTAGGTGAAAGGGAATGTTCCTTGCCCAATGCCCGTCTAATCCTTAGTCTCTTTCTAACTAAAGTAGGAGTCTTCTCATGTAAATATAGGAAGCTTTTATCCTGGTTAATCATTTGTCAACAAATTCTTTCATAATCCTTTAGTACCTTCATCATTATCTTCACAGATTTTTTATTGGCTCAGCAGAATAGGATAGTATCATCTGCATAGGAGAGGGGTGTAATCTTATCACTCCACTGTGATAGACCAAACCCAATAAAATCCTCCCTTTCAGTGAGTTTATTTAGAGATCTGGCTAGCAACTCTACTGCTATGATAAACAGAATTGGGGATAAAGGATCCCCCTGCTTCACTCATCTTGATAATGTGACGAAACCATGGGTTCAGATAGGAGGTCTTCCTCATCTGTTTTAATGACATATGCCTATCCTGTCGAGAGATTTACCAACTGTTAGTACAAGATTCCCTGTGACGATAGGAACTTAACCAACGCCTGACTATCCATTTAATCGAGGAAAACTAGACCTTAGGGTAGGGAGAATTTGTAAATGTGATAAGAATATTTGCACAATTTGATAGTACTTACATTTTTTTCTAGCTAAGTTAGATACTGGAATTTGTGCTAGCATGAACCCAATATGTGTGTATGTGTATATATTATATAAATATATATTACTTTATTGTTTGATATTGCTAAGTTATTTCGTATATATTCATTGTCAATCTTATTCACATTAATAAAAACAAGTAATATCATTATTTGTCACTTCAATTCAGATATTTTTGAGCCATCTCTACAAATTCATCTATTCTTCTTTAAGGATAAATAAATATTTTACATTAATTACTAATAGTAGTTTTGACGGTTTCAGGAGAAAAAAGGCATTTGCCTATCAAAGTGATGTTGCTATTTAATTTTTCTTTATATTTCATATTTACTTCAATCTTATGAGGTGAAAACATGTGGTTCGAGAATATTCTTGAAAAAAAAAATCTTTGCTTTTTGAAAGTGAAAAACATATAAATTTATGTTGCATTTTTACATAACTTTTTTCCACTTAAATTAGTTGTTGAAGCCTTTTTGAGTTCAATTTTGATGCACTATTGGTGTATAAATTTTTATGTCATAGAGTAATATTGACCTACTATTACAAATTATTAAGTAATATTTCTTAATGAGTTGAAATTTTCTTTAATTCAAATAAATTTTGAGAAAATATACAATATTATATTAAACACATCAAAATTTTAAAGAAAGTTACTCCCCTATTCCCAAAATAAAGATGTTACTTAAAAAAAAAGCATTATTATTTTTAAGCTGTCAAGAAAATTCTTAAAAGAAAGTTGAAGACATTAAATCATAATTGCAACGTTTCTGTAGACTTCAAAATCTCTTTTACATTTTTCTAAAAAATTTTTCAACATACATATTAAGAAAATTTAGCACGCAACATGCATGTGAATATGATTAATGTCTAGAGCTACTACAAATTCAATGGCTGCAATATCAATAGACAGACTTTTAAACACAATAAATCTGTGCCATATTTTGCTGTGTAGTGGCTGAGCTAGAATTTAGACTTTATAATTTCTGAATTTTAGGAAAACGACATTATGTGCTAGTAATCGAGTTCTAAATTTATTTTTGTTACATATTTAGTAAATTTCTTAATACAAATACATAATTTAAATTCAAAAAAATAAATTATACTGTCAACTTCTAGCTCTGTTGCGAAATGTATGTAGTTGAGTAGTTTAAAAAAGTATGCATAGTTGTGTTGCGTTTAAATTTATTGTCAAAATTTAGTGTGAGGTATGGGTTCTACCCCCAAAACTAAAGAGGTAAAATTTTGCATTAATTACAAAGTAAGTAGTAGTAATATTGTTCATGCAATATCCGTGCCCAAATATTTTGCATGTAGGCTCCTATATGAGCAATCTTTTAAAGTGACAAACTTTACGTGACTAAAACAACTTGTCAATATGGATTTGAACTTTGAAGTCAACTTTATCTAACGTATCTCACAATCTACCAAATGACTCTTTGATTCATTCATTTAGACAACCTTCATACTTTTCTCCAATCTATTTCCTGCATATATACACTAGCATTACTTCGATTCTTCCTTTACACACAAAAGAATCATAAAAGTCAAAGAATTGTTGGGGAAACTAAGCTTGTGTCCTTTTAAAGCAAACTATTTAAATTCGCACGCTGACTTTGTGCTTACATCAGTACCCATCTTATATGATATACCAATAGGGTATATATATACCAACAAGGGTATCACAGAAGATTAAGCTCCGTCCGATATGATATCAATATACCAATGGAGTATCACAAAGAATATATTTTCTATTAATTTAGAATTTAATAAATAAGTCTGTAACTTTAATTATTTTTTCTTAATTATTTTATTGATTAAACAAAGAGCTCCAAATTATATGATACCGATTGGATATCAATATATACCGACGGAGTATCACAAGAATATATTTTATACTAATTTAGAGTTTAATAAATAATTTTATAATCTTAATAATTTTCTAGTCCGATACGATACCGATATGGTGTAAATATTCCAACGGAATATCACAACGAATATATTTTCTACTAATTTAGAGTTTAATAATTTTTTATTTATTTCCTACTTATTTCTTAAAAATACATAATTTTATATGATACTAATTGAGTACCAATATAGCAGCAGAGTATCATAGAGGATTGATCTCATTCTATTACTGGAGTATATTTCATAGTATTTATGCTAATATCAGCATGATATCAGGGTGAAATAAAAAGAGATAAGTGGAGTAAAAAGATAAATAGTTTGAGTCATGAATCCATCAAGAATAATTAATTTGAATTGAGTATATTAAAGATAAATAATTTTAAATTAAATATATTTTGTGTAATTTTCCCAAAATTGTTTGAACAGTCCAATATCTCTTGAGCAATTGAGGTTTATTAATTGGCTATGCAGTGCCAATATTTTATGACTTAGGAGCAGGACCTCAATTATCCCTAAATCACGCATATTTGTAATTTTAAATACGAATATATATCATTGTCAATTTAATCTTAACAAATATGTATAAGTTGTTGGATATTTACATGTTTTGCATTCATTTGTTGATTGATACTTGACTGCAGTAGATATATGTATACATACAATGTATACAACTGCAAGTTTGTCCTTTGTCGTTTATTGTTATTGAATTTTGCAAATGTCCAATTGATTAACCTTAGAGTTTTATATACATTTTATTTTAGATTGGTATACAAGATCTTTTTTGCCATTTGAATATGATGTATACATCATGTGCATAAAATTGGCTTGTTCCAATATGTTCAGCTTCAACAAATTGTTATATACACTATCATATATATTTCAAATAACTTTTTTTTGAGTATATAATGTATACATTATATGTATGCAAATCCAATGATGACTAAGCTAAAAAAAAAATACAAAAATTACAAAAATACACAACTTATATTTATATAATTTTATATAATCCCGGTTCTTTAAAAGAAGTTACAAAAATTCCTTGAATGATACAAAACTGCAACACTTATTGATACAATTTATAATTTCTACTTCTCTATGTATAATAGTTAAATCTCTTAATGCTACTATCTTTTCAATATGTATCACTAGTTTCGTTTTATGTATCAAAAAGAAAAACTTTTAGTAATTTTGAAAAAAGTTAATATTTATTGAAATTAACTTCAAAAAGTATGAGATTTGTCTAAGTTGTCAAGAAAATTTAGGTGCATCAACTCAAATTGTGCATTTAATTCGAAATATGAAAATTAATATTTATTTATTGTATAAATATAATTATAACGTGATATACACAATATTAACTAAAAAAGACAAATCACTATTATTAGAAAATATGTATGCAATCAAATTAATCTTGGTTAATCATAAATTAGTGGCATTCATCATCATACTTATCAATAACCATGTCCCCATCAACTTTGCAATAAAACTAATCAAAATCTTTAAAAAAAAAAAAAAAGGTCAAAGCATAAACCACCTAGAAATTGCAACACGACGTACAGGAAATTGTACAGATCCCTTTCATTTTTTGTCTCTATGAGAGAAGTTTTATAAGAAATATAATTTCTTTTGCTTTGAATTAAGTCAAAGTACGTTTTTAACCCTCTGCATCTTATCTATTTTTTTGAACAATTCTTCATGCTCAATTACGTCTCAATATCTTTTCTTAAAAAAATTTCTCTTTCTTTATTTTTCTTTCTTCATCATCATCATTTTTCTCTTCTCTTTTGTTTCTTTATCCCTTTTTTTCCTTTGTGTTTTTCTTTTTCATTTTTTCCTAATTCATTTTTCTTAATCTTTGCTTTTTTTCTCTTTTTTATTTTTTTATTTATTATTTTTGCTTTTACAACAACAACATACCTAGTGAAATCCCACAAGTGGAGTCTGAGGAGTGTAAAATATACGTAGACATTACCACTTCCTCATAGAGATAGAGATATTATTTTTGAAAGACCCTCATTTCCATCATATTAAGCCCCATAAGTAGAAAATACTATATATGAAAAAAAGAAAAAAAAAAGGAAAAAAAAAGGAAACAACTAAAATAAATAGCAAATGATAGTATATAAATATGATAAAAGTATAAGATGATTAATGACACACAAGATATAAAGATATGACTAATCCTACTAACCTACTATATCACAAGGTCAGACATCAATCGATCCCTACTAGTCTATTATTCTTCTACTCTGATTTGCGACCTCTACTTCTTTCTATCTATGGTCATGTCGTCGGTGAGATAAAATTTTGTCATATCCTATCTGATCACCTCCTCTCAATACTTTTCGATCTGTCTCTATCCCTCTGCATAACCTCTAAATCCGACCTCTCGCACCTCCTAACTGCTGTCTCGCTTTCCTCATCTTGTCAGTCACAGGATCACCCTAACTTCTACCGAATGGTCTAATTCCTAACTTTATCACTCCTGATATGTCAATACATCCATCTCAATATCCTCATTTCTATAACTTGCATCTTCTGAACATGTGAGTTTTTGATTGACCAACTCTTCGCCCCATATAACAAGGACGACCTAACCACCATTCTGTAATACTTACCTTTAAGTTTAGATGGTATTTTTCTATTGTTATTTTGCTCTTCTCTTTTTTATTTTTTTTTCATTTTATTTTCTATATTTTCCATTTTTTTTCCAATATCTTTTTTTTTACATCTCCATCTCTCTCTATATCTATCTATCTATCTATCTATCTATCTATCTATCTAT
>JAOTQJ010015328.1:0-17476 GCA_025642045.1 Solanum sejunctum | reverse complement strand
TTTCACCAAACCAAATGTACCACGATACTTAGGGGCCTCAATATAACACCCTAGAAGCGACAATTTATCGAGAAGCCAAAGAAACACAATTATGGGGGAAATCACTGTAGCAACCTAAGAGGGTTGCTACTGTTCATGCAATTGTTGGCTTCAATTTTTGGCTCTCGATTTGTACTCCTTCGGTCCAATTTTCATTCAACTATAGTTATACAGATATAGTAGACGTACTTAGGCACCTCTACATATACATATCAACACTTAATCTTTTTCCAAGCCAACCAATTTCTCCTAAGTTCTTAGCACTTTCATCTCCTATCCATACCTACAACTAAGAGGCATAAGAAAAACAATTTGAATTAGAAACTCACCTCATTGTTGCAAGTCTTCCTTTCCTTCTTCCTCTCCTTCTCTTCTTTCCTTCTTCAAAGTTTATAAATAAGCTTACAAGAGCAAATGTTCTTCTTGTTTTTGAACTAAGGGGGGATATATGTATAGAGACCACTTATTAAAATTTGCACCCTAAGGGCTCCTAGTTAGCCCATTGTTCAATTAGGTCCCCAAACTTTTCTATTGTAATCCAATTGAGGACTCCCGCTCCAACTTAAAATATACGCTCCAATTATAATTAAGCACCGCGAACTTACTTACCTTAACTTACGCCATGTCCGTCATAACTTTTCCAACTGAACGATTTACTTCGATTGAATTAATTACGGAGTCTAACAATCTATGACCCCATTACTACTTTGAAGTGATTTATTTTCCCTCAAATATTTATCTACATTATATTAGGCAATAAGACTAGTATTCACAACAAGGAAACACTTCTTGACAACCCAATATCATAAAAATGATCGCCCGGACAACAACCTTTTAATTAGTGACGCAAAAGCATTTCTTCAATCCTTTCACTTATATTCAGATTTTCTAACAATCATTCTTATGTATATGTCATGTACATCTTATTTTTAGACCCTTAATAGTCCTATAATAGCCCACAAAATGCAACACATAACAATTCTTCACAATATACAAACAAGCGACATAGTTATATCCTTTTACCATACTTTGACGTCAATAATCCCAAAACTATTTTAACTTTACCTAAATTAGTTCCAACATTTTTAACACATAATACTAATCTTAATATTAGTCATAAATAGTACAAAAATAGGGAAAGGTCATGGAACAACATATTACAATTCTACACAACCTACAAATGGATAGTATAACGTTACCCCCCTTCGCTACATTTCGACGTCGATAACCCAACCCTTTTCCAACTCTAACCAAACTGTTCCAACAATATTTACACATACAAAAATTGATAATACAGTCTTATAACATCACACAAGAAGTCATGAAGGACGTGAGCCAATAGCTTTCCATCCAATAACCCACAGCTTTCAACCAACATCACACTTAAGATAGCATAATAAAACTCTTTTGTTAAATAAAGCCAAAATCATGGAAGAAACCTTAGGGTAATATCTATAAATCAATCCATGTTAAGAAAACCAAATTCTATTCATAATATAGCCCACAAGCCATATAGAAATCACTAAAATTAGAGGCAAGAGTGCAGCAATTTTCTGGACACATGCTGTCCAGAATTTTCAGCATAACATATTATCATATACTTCTTGATTTTTATGAAGAAACCTTAGTAAAAACACAATTATAATCACTTACCTTTGTATTCAAAGTTGAGTAACTCCTTAAGAACCCTAAAAGAATTGTTTGGCTACTGCTTTGCTAGGTTGAGAAAAGTTTAGAGAGAGGATTGGGAAAGCTGAAAATTTTCTAAGTGTAAGAGTGACTGAAATTTTTGCTGCTTATAACCCCTTTTTAAAGGCCTCATTTGGATGAATTTATTTGGACCTTTTGACCAAATAATACCTTATATAATGAGACTAAATAAACAGTAGCTGGTTCTCCAAAATTGGGCCGAAATGGGCATCAAATCTAATGGACTTTGGCTGCCAATTTTCAGCTTTTCTCTTAATCTATTTTTTGTCCAAATAACCAAGTGGTTTGAGATATACTTGGGCTTTTCTTTACATTCTTCTTGGAATGAAAATAAGTTCTACTTATGATGCTAAAACATGGGCTAAAATTACACCCTTAAAATAGATTTTATTCATAATTGGACTTAGACAAATTTGATGTCGAGCCTTGTCTTTGTTTAGCTAGAAAATTTAAGCTAAGCAAGTAGGTGATTCACCTACTAGATTATTAAGTCATACAAGCCCAAAAATTCTTTTACTTTTTTTAGGGCTTTAATATCCTCAATTTAACATAAAACATGAATACACTCAACTCTCTTAAGCGTTAGACACACATATATCCCATTAACACGAGATTTAAGCACTTTTAAAAATTAGCACTCGTTTGTCCAAACCATATCATGATTTATTTTTATAGCATTAGTACATGTAAAATGTGGGGTTTTACATCCTCCCCCCCTCTTAGGAATAATCACCCTCGAATATCAGCACAATTGGGTATCTTAACCATGTATAAACCTTTATTTAAACAAACCTTTGACAACAAACTAAGTATTCAATCACACGTACCTATTAGTATTCCAATTCTGCATGTTGGGCATCCTCTTTAGCTTCAAAAAAGTGAGGGCATTTTGATCATTGCATCGTCAGCATCCCAAGTTATCTCTTTTGCTTGCTGATTTCTTCAAGGTATCTTTACTGAAGCTATTTCTTTATTCTTTAACTTCTTAACTTGATGATCCAAAATAACAACAGGTACCTCTTCATAGATAAGATCTTCTGTACCCTACACATCCTCAATAGGAGCGATACGGGATAGGTCACCTATACACTTCCAAAGCATTGATACATGAAAAACTGGATGAACCATTGAAAGCTCTTGGGCTAGCTCTAGCTCATATGCAACCTGCCCGATCTTCTTAATAATTTTATAAGGACCTATGTAATGTGGGCTTAGTTTTCCTTTCTTACCAAACCTCATAACCCCTTTTATTGGAGACAGCTTTAAAAATACCCAATCTCCTACTGAAAATTTCATCCCTCTCATCCTACCATCCGCATATGATTTGTGATGATTTTGGGATATTTCTAGCTACTGCTATATTACCTTAACTTTTTCCATGGCTTGGTGTACTAGATCTGGCCCAAGTAAGGTGGTTTCACCCACTTCAAACCATCCAATTGGTGACCTACACTTCTTTCCGTATAGAGCTTCATAAGGTGCCATCTTGATACTTGAATGGTAGCTATTATTATAGGCAAACTCAATAAGTGGCAAATGGTCCACCCAACTACCTTTAAAGACTAATGCACAAGCTTGCAACATATCTTCAAGTGTCTGAATGGTGTTTTCTATTGACCATCTATTTGAGGGTGGAATGTTGTACTCAAATTTACTTATATCCCTAAACTCCTTGGAAATATTTCCAAAACTTTACAGTGAATTCGGCCCCTCGATATGATATAATGGAGACTGGGACTCTGTGTAGCCTAACTATCTCTTTGAGCTATAGCTTGGCATACTCTTCCGCTGTATAATTACTCTTGACAGGTAGAAAGTGTGTTGACTTTGTGAGTCTATCAACTATTAACCATAAGGAGTCAAACTTCTGAAATGAGCAAGGCAACCCGATAACAAAGTCCATATTGATCATGTCCCACTTCCAAGTTGGAAGTTCTATACATTGCATATAACCTCCTGGCTTTTGGTGTTCTACCTTCACTTATTGACAATTTGGACATTGAGCCATAAATTCTGCAAGGTACTTTTTCATGCCTCCCCATCAAAACACTCCCTTTACGCCATGGTACATCTTAGTCAATCCTGGATTGATGGAATATCGGGATTGGTAGGCTTTTTCCATTATCCTCTTTGTTAACAAATTAATATCACACACATATAATCTATTTTTGCAGTAAATTACTCTATTTTGCGTAAGGTCAAAGCCCTTTATCGCTCCCTGACTCACTTTTTCCTTAAGCTGTCGTAGAACAGGGTCCTCAAACTATTTTTCTTTCACCTTCATTACTAATCAAGACATTGTTGCATTATGTATAATAACCCCCTCCTTTGGATTTTCAAGAAGGCGAACTCCCAAACTGGCTAGTTGACGTAGATCCTTAGCCACCCCTTTACTAGCCATGGACTGGTCACCAGTAGTTATAACTACCTTATGACTCAGAGCATAAACTACTACATTTGCCTTTCCCGGATAGTATAGTATATCAATGTTGTAATCCTTTATTAGTTCTAGCTATCTCCACTATCTCAAATTTAGATCCTTCTGCTTAAAAATGTATTGCAAGCTCTTATGATCAGTATATATATCCATGTGAACCCCATACAAAAAGTGGTGCCATATTTTCAAAGCAAATACAGCCGCTGCTAGCTCAAGATCATGAGTTGGATAGTTTTTCTTGTGTGGTCATAACTGTCTGGATGCATAAGTAATTATGCTATCATGATGTGTCAATACACACCCTAAGCCAACTCCTGAAGCATCATAATACACTGCATACCCCTCTGTGCCTTCTAGAAGTACTAGCATAGCTGCAGAAGTTAGCTTATCTTTCAGCTCCTGGAAGCTCCTTTCACACGCATCATCCCATTAGAACCTGGTTGCCTTATGTGTCAGCTTTGTTAGAGGTGCAGAAATAGAAGAAAAACCTTCAATAAATCTTCTGTAATAGCCTGCCAAGCCTAGGAAGATTGGAACTTCCGTGGGTATTATTAGTCTTGGCCAATCTTTCATAGCTTATATCTTTCGTAAATCAACATTTATTCTCTCATCAGACACAATATGACCCAAGAATGCTACTAATTTTATCCAAAATTCACATTTAGAAAATTTGTCATACAATTGTTGATCACAAAGAACCTGTAGCACTTGTCGTAAGTGTTTGGCATGGCCCTCTTCTGACCTTGAGTATACCAAAATATCATCTATGAACACTATCACTAACACATCCAAGAATGGCTTAAATATCCTGTTCATCAGATCCATAAAAACTGCTTGTGTATTCATTAGCCTAAATGATATAACAAGAAATTCAAAGTGACCATACCGTGTTCTGAAAGCAGTCTTAGGTATATCTTCCTCCTTCACCGTCACTTAGTGATACCTTGATCTTAGATCAATTTAGAAAAGTATTTGGCACCCAGTAACTGATCAAATAAATCATCAATCTTGGGGGGTATTTATTCTTAATTCTCACCCTATTCAACTGTCGATAGTCGATACACATTCTCAAGCTGCCATCCTTCTTGAGTACAAATAACATTGGTGCACCCCAGGGAGACACACTAGGTCTTATAAAATCTTTCTCCAATAAGTCTTTCAATTACTCTTTTAATTCACTCAACTCAGCTGGGGCGACTCTATATGGAGGGATAGAAATGGGTTGAGGGCCTGGAAGTAAGTCAATACCAAAATCTATTTCTCATTTAGGAGGTAAGCCTGGAAGTTAATTAGGGAACACATCAACAAATTTATTCACCGCTAGGACTGATTGAAGAGTTGGCGATTCTGCCTCCATTTCCCTTACTCTAACTAAATAACATATATACTCCTTAGATATCATCTTTTTGGCCTTAAGATAAGAGATAAACTTCCCCCTTGGTGCCCTAATATTGCCTTCCCATTCAAGAACCGCCTCATTTGGAAAGTGGAAGTACACTTTCTTAGTTCGGCAATCCACGGTGGCATAGCAAGAAGATAACTAATCTATACCTATTATAACATCAAATTCCACTATCTCTAACTCAATAAGGTCAGGAAATGTGTCACAGTCACAAATAGTTACTACACAACCATAATAAACCCTTCTAGCCATAATGAATTCATCGATTGGTGTAGACACTTCAAATAGTTTATTCAATAATTTGGGTGTTCTCTCAAGCTTCCCAGCAACTAGTGGTTTAATGTATGATAGTGTAGAATCAAGGTCAACTAATGCATATACATTAAGAGAGAATATGGATAATGTACCTGTGACCATATCAGGTGAAGCTTCCATATTTTGCCGACTCACCAGAGTATAAGTGCGATTCTGGACTCAGCTAGAGCTAGCTGCTCCTCTAACACCTTTACCACGACCATAGGTGCTTCTTGACCCCTACCTAATGGAGGAACTATCGATGATGATGTAATAGTTGACCTAGTAGATTGGCTATATCACCCATTCGCCTCCTCGGGCAATCTCTCATCATGTGCCCTAGTGCACCACACCAATCACAAACATCTATTCCAACACGACATATACCTAGATGACTTCTTCCACACTATATATATGGATGCCTAAGAGTCATTAGTTGGACTGCCAATCCTTCAATTATCCGTGAACAATTTCTCTCACCTCGTTAACCAAATTGATTACTTCTAGACCCTTGATGTTCTGGTGGAGCATTGGCTACAGAATAGCAGAATGAGAACCTAGGCAGTCTATTAGAAAATCGAGGCCAAAATTCTCCTTGGGTCAGTGTAAACTGCCCTGAAGATCTGGTCCTCTTAGATTGTGCCCTTTCTAACTCCTCTGTCCTTCTCTTTTGCCTTTGATCCTCCAATTTCTGTGCAAAAGCTTACGTTCTTGCTATATCCATGTCTTTATTCAATGAAGCAATAATACAGTCTCTGACCAGATACGTATTCAATCTATCCATATATCGATGAACTCTATCTGCCATAGTAGGAACTATATTAGCAGCATACTTGGATAGGGAATTAAATTGGAGGCTATACTCCCTCACGCTCATATTCTCCTGGTGGAGATTTAAGAACTGATCTACACAGGCCTCTCGGATCTCTAATGACAAGTAATGGTCAAGAAATGCCTCTTTGAACGCCTTCCAAGTGGTTGGGGGAGCATTTATATCTTTGGATTGCTTCCAAGTTTCATACCACAATATTGCCACACCCTTCAACCTATATGCTGCTAACTCCATAGCTTCTGTACCACTCACAAGCATAACATCTAAAGTGCACTGAATTTGATCAATAAAGTCTTGGGGATCTTCATTAGGATCAGAACCACTGAAGGCTGGAAGGTCCAAATTAAGAAAGTCAGGTATCCTGATGCCAGCTGCCCTATTTACACCATATGTACCCATAACTGGACCTTCTTATCTTTGGTCTTCGCCAGCAACTATGCGAGTCAGTAGTTGAACTGCATTTCTCAAATCCTGCACTATAGCATCGGTAGGTGGTTCCGGGGGAATTTCACTATTTCTGGGTTCATCAGGAGCTGGAGGGGTTAGAGATGTCCATGATAGAGACTCATCTTGAGACTCATTTCATTTTATCACATGATTGGGTGAACCAGCAACCACTTCTACTGCCTTTTCTTTACCTTTGTTCTTCCTAGTTTCTGGCGTTCTTGCTTTCTATACAAAATAATTTAGGAGTTAGACATAATTCACCTAGCTCTATGGAACGATCTAAAGAATGAAAGGAATGTAACAACTCCTAAATGCCATGTAGTCTCCTGGTTATAAATGTGGTGCACAACATATCGACAAGCAATACTTGACATCGACACGACTTTGTAGACTCCCTAGGATAACCCGCTCTGATACCACTTCTGTCACGCCCCAACTCCTGTTAGGGCGGACCAACAACTATTGTCGATAAGGCTCGGGAGAACCAACCTATATCTATGAATATTCTATATATTTTATAAAGGATTTCTATATTTAATATGTCTTGATGCAAGTAAATAATGATACAGGCCAAAAGGAAATACATGTGATTAGGTTGTTAGGGCCACGGTGTCGAAAGTACGAGACCACACTTTAATTTACATAGTTTATAAAGCCTTTAGATAAGAAAAAGTATCAGACAAGGGTCGGGACAAGCCCTGCCTTAATTAACTATACAATACAACCATATAAACTTTAGACACACACTAAGCTCCGGAACAACCTTGAGCTTGGTAACAGCAGTTGGATGTCCTGTACTCTACTGGGGAGATCTACTAGCACCTCTACCTGCAGCATGAAATGCAGGTCCCCTGTAAGGAATGTTAGTATGATATAATGTAATGAGTATGTAAGGCATGAAATACTATATATAAAGTAACAACTTCAAATGAAACTATGCACTAGCGTGGAATAAGAGACCACCTGTAGATATACTTTGGGATCGTATATTTTATGTTCTTTATATTGCTTTACCTTTACGGTATAATCTTTGCACATCATGTACTATAAATGACCAACTAATCAGCGGTATAACTATATCAAAATCGTCTCTGGCTAGGTTCTTCCATAACTCCTTGGGCTACCACCGATGATAGGATTGTCCCTGGCTAGGTGATGCTTCTACCCTTCGGGCTACCACCCATAAAAAACTATATACTTTATCTTTCATTTACCTTTGAGATGATTATTTTAGTGGTCATAATATTGAGATATAAGGTTGTATATGTAACCAGTGACATGTAAATAATTATACAAAATAATATAGCATTGAAGAGAGTGTTTTACATAAACAATGAAATGCATATGAAATAAAACAAACTCATGAACTTTGTTTAGTAACGCGAACTCACGTACTTGGTATCTACGTATGTATGTAGATTTGAAGGTAACTATATATATATATGGAAGCTTATGAATATGTGAAAGAATGGATGCATGGCTATTTGTCATGTTGGGGTAGATAAATGCCTTTACTTACTAAAGGATCTATGTTTTATGCCAAGTGATGCGAAATCAAGTAGCCTTACATACCTCGTCGTATGACCCCATTAATACCTTGAAGTGGCTGCTTTTCCCTCAAATATTTATCTATATTATATTAGGCAATAAGACTAGCATTAGCAGCAAGGAAACACTTCTTGACAGCCCAATATCATAAAAACGATCACCCTGACAGCAAGCTTTCAATTAGTGATGCAAAAGTATTTCTTCAATCTTTTCACTTATAAACGTAACTTTTAACAACCATTCTTATGTATATGTCATGTAAATCTTATTTTTAGACCCTTAACAATCATACAGCAGCCCACAAAGTACAACACATAACAATTCTTCGCAATATACGAACAAGCGGCATAACGTTATATCCTTTTACCACACTTCGACGTCAATAATCCCGAAACCATTTTAAGTTTAACTAAATTGTTTCCAATGTTTTTACCACATAAAACTAGTATTAATATTGTCCAAAAATAGTCCCAAAATAGGAGAAGGTCATGGAACAACATACTACAATTCTACACAACCTACAAATGGACAACATAACGTTACCCCCCTTCACTATATTTTGACGTCTACAATTCCAAACCTTTTCCAACTCTAACCAAACTATTCCAATAAACTTTACACATACAAACAGTGATAATACAGTCTTGTAACATCACCCAAGAAGTCATGAAGGATGTGAGCCAATAGCTTTCCATCCAACAACCCACAACTTCCAACCAACATCACACTTAAGATAGCACAATAAAACTCTTTTATTAAATGAAGCCAAAATTATGGTAGCAACCTTAGGGTAATATCTATGACTCAATCTATGTTAAGAAAACCAAATTATCTTCATAATACATCCCATAAACCATATGGAAATCACTAAAATCATAGGCAAGAGTGTAGCAATATTTTGGATACATGCTGTCCAGAATTTTCAGCATAATATATTATCATATACTTCTTGATTTTTGTGAAGAAACCTTAGTAAAAACACAATTATAATTACTTACATTTGTCTTCAAAGTTGGGTAACTCCTTAACAACCCTAAAAGAGTCATTTCGCTGCTGCTTTGCTAGGTTGAGAAAAGTTCACAGAGAGGATTGGGAAAGTTGAAAATTTTCTAAGTGTAGGAGTGGCTGAAATTTTTGCTGCTTATAACCCCTTTTTAAAGGCCTCGTTTGGATGAATTTATTTGTACCTTTTGACCAAATAATACCTCATATAATGAGACTAAATAATCAGCAGCTGGTTCCTCCAAAAATTAGGCCTAAATGGGCATCAATTCTAATGGACTTTGACTGCCAATTTTCAGCTTTTCTCTTAATCCATTTTTTGTCCAAATAACCAAGTAGTTTGGGATATATTTGGCTTTTGTTTACAATATTCTTGGACCGAAAATCAGGTCCACTTATGATGTTAAAACATGGGTTAAAATTACATGCATAAAATAAATTTTATTCGTAATCGGACTCGGACAAATTTGACGTCTAGCCTCGTCTCTGTTTAGCTAGCAAACTTAAGCTAAACAAGTAGGTGACTCACCTACTAGATTATTAAGTCATAAAAGACCATAAATTCTTTTACTTTGTTTAGGGCTTTAATATCCTCAATTTAACATAAAACATGAATACATTCAACCCTCTTAAGTGTTAGACACAAATATAGCCCATTAACACGAGATTTAAGAACTTTTGAAAAATTAGCACTCGTTTGTCCAAACCATATCATGATTTATTTTCATAGCATTAGTACATATAAAATGTGGGGTATTACAATTCCATTCCACTACTAGACTTCTCTCAAGTAATGATACATCTTAGTAGAACCGGGGTGAATAGAATATCTGGAGCTATGAGCTTTACCCATGAGCCTCTCTCAAACACCATCAATATCAGGCACACACAATCTTCCTTGATATCTTAACACTTAATCTCCTACTTTGGGGAAAACCATGACCTTCTGCTAGTGGACCGCTTCTTTCAATTAGAACAAATAGGGTCTTGGTCTTACTTTTCCTTCACTTATGATACTAAGGATGAAGCAGGCCCATTTTGAACATTAACCCCACCTTTATTGTTCTCCTCAACTTACACTCCCAGTTGGGCTAGGCTATGAATTTCCACAGAAAATTATCTCTTCCCTTCCTAAACATGGGCAATGTTACCCATAGACAACCTGCTAAGAGCATCAGCAGTAATATTGGCCTTACTTGGATGGTGGAGAAGGCACATGTCATAGTCCTTGAGTAACTACAACCATCTTCTCTATTGCAGGTTGAGCTCCTTCTAACTGAATACATATTATAAACTTTTGTGGTTAGTGAACACATCCAAATGCACTCTATACAAGTAGTGATGCTAGATCTTAAGTGTGAATACTACCACTGCTAACTCGAGATTATGAGTCAGATTATTCTTCTCATGGGTCTTAAGTTGTCTGGAAGCATAAGCTATCACATTCCCTCTCTGCATAAGCACATAACCCAGTCCTACTCTAGATGCATCACAGTATATCACGAAGTCTCCCATCCTATCGGGCTAAGTCAAAAGTAAAGCAGTAATCAATCTAGTCTTCAACTCTTGGAAACTGTTTTCACATTCCTCAGACCACTGAAACTTGGCCTTCTTCCGAGTTAGCTTAGTCAATGGTGCTGACAAAGAAGAGAAGCCTTCAATAAATTTATGATAGTAGCCTACCAAACCAAAGAAACTTCTTATTTTCGTTGGAGAAGTTGGTCTAGGCCAGTTCTTAACCGCCTTAATTTTCTAAGTATCCATCCGAATACCATCTCCCAAAACAACATGGCCTAGGAAGGCCACAGACTTGAGCTAAAACTCATACCTTGCGTATTTCGCATACAACTCATGGTCTTTGAGCATTTTCCAAACCACTATAAGATGATTAGCATGCTCCTCTTCATCCTTTCAATACACTAGAATATCATCAGTAAATATGATCACAAACATATCAAGATATAGTCTGAACACTCTGTTCATCAAATCCATGAAAGCTACTGGTATATTTGCTAACATGAAGGACATGACCAAGAACTCAAAATTGCTATATCATATCCTAAAGGCTGTCTTTGGAATATCACTTTCCCTCACCTTCATATTAAAAGTACTTTGTGATATATGATACTTTTATCATCACAAATTCATATATCTCATATTCAAACATTTTATTAAACAATTAGTAGGTGTGCCATGCTAGCGTAAAATCATGCACTTAAAAAATAAAATCATGACGGAAATCTTGAAAAACATTACCCCACTAATACTTGGTAACACCATCACACTATATACATCAAAAACTTTAATCAAATCTCAAGTTAGATCCAAGATTCATAACTTAAAACATACTAAAACAGTCACACATTTACAAAACCCCAACATAGTTCATAGTCAAATTCATAGTTATAGACCCACATGTAAAATCAACATAAAAACATGTTAATTAGATGAAATGGAAGCTTGGGCACCATGAGTGAAACGACCCAATGGTTAAAACCCACATACCTTGACTTTGGAGAATAACTTGATGAAGATTGGATATGGAGAATTTAAGCTTGAGTGAAATCCTTAGATCCGGATGAGTTTTGGGACTTGAGTTTTAGGGTAAAATATGAGTTTAAGTGTTTGAGTGAGTATTGGGACATGTCTTGAATGATATGAAGGTGAAATAAGGCTAAGTATAGGTATTTTCATACATAGGAACACTTAGGCCCAAGACCCAAAAGTCTTAGAAGATAGAAAAGACAACACACAAAATACACATTAGTGTGCCCTTGTCGCTTCGCGCTAGGGGCGTGGATGCACACTGAAAATCACATTTTTGTGATTTTCAAATTTTACTATAGTTGCTTTTAAATCAGATTTAGACCTATTTTAAACTTAATCTAACCCTCTAAACAAGAATATGAAGTCAGATTTTCAATATCACACATGGATTTTGAGATATAAGGTAATTACGATTTTGGGCACTTCTGAGACACATTTTTTGGCACTTTTTGGGGTCGTTTGTTCAGCAACTAGGGCTATGGCATCTCTCTGAGCAGTTGTTCTCTTTGGTAGCATTTTTAGTAAATGTATAAACATGAGTTAAAATGGGATTTCCATAAAGCTAAACTTTATCACACAAATTCAGATCATAGAAGAAGGGTAACACTTCCTAGTGTCCTACAGACTCCGACTTATTATGTATGGTGCATAACATACCCATACACAAGACTCTACTAAAAATGGATTCATAAACTCCCTAGGGAACTCGAAATTTGTGCTCTGATACCAAGTTTTTCACACCCCGGGATGGTACTGTACGCATAACTGGCACTCAGAGACTATTACTAGTCCTAAAGTGAACCACCTAGTCTCATTGCATTCATTCAATAAATTCATTTGTGGAAGATATTCAAGAATATTCTAACTATTACTCATCATCAACATCCATCATATGAAGCAGGATAAAGGAAACAACACTACCACCATTATCAACTTCTACCAACCTAACTCCCAATATGGCAAACCGATGGACCTCTTTAGCCACTTCTATGGCCCCACTATCAACATGATCTAGGATACCCATAGACACCTTACTCAAAGCATCCACCACAACATTAGACTTACTGGGATGACAATGCACACTCATATCATAATGCTTAAGAAGTTCTAACCATATTCTTTGCCTCAAGTTGAGATCTTTTTGAGTGAACACATATTGGAGACTCTTAGTATTGGTAAACACATCAACATGTACTTCATACAAATAGTGATGCCAAATTTTCAAAGTAAAAACCATGGCGGCAATTCAAGATCATACGTAGGATCATTCTTTTCATGCACTTTGAGTTGTCTAGAAGCATAGGCTATCACCTTCCCATTTTGCATCAACACATAACCAAAACCAATCCTAGAAGCATCAAAATACACAACAAATCCTTCTAGCTGTTGTAGCAGTGACAATATAGGAGAACACGTAAGCTTATCCTTCAATGATTGAAAACTCTTTTCATACTCATTGGATCAAACAAATTTGGCATTCTTTTGAGTCAACTTTGTCATAGGACAGGCAACAGAAGTGAACCTATTCACAAACCTCCGACAGTAACTCGCTAAGCCCAAGAAGCTCCTACTATCAGACAGGTTTAATGATCTAGACAAATTTTTAAACACATCCATCTTTTTAGGATCCACCTTAATATCACCCTGACACCACATGACCTAGGAAGGTAACCTCCTTTAACCAAAACTCACATTTTCATACTTGGCAGACAACTTTTCTTCCCTCAATCTTTGTAGCACTACCCTCAAGTAGCCCATATGCTACTCCTAACTATTAGAATATAATCAAAATATCATTAATGAAGACCACAACAAATGAATCAAGGTAGGGTTTTAAGACCCTATTCATAAGATCCATGAAGATAGTTGGTGCATTGGTTAACCCAAAAGACATTATCACAAACTCAAACTACCCATACCTAGTCTGGAAGGTCGCCTTTGGAATATCACACTCTGTCACCTTCACTTGATGATACCCGGACCAAAGATCAACCTTAGAGAAGTGGCTAGCCCCTTGCAGTTGGTCAAACAGATCATTAATTCTTGGAAGAGGATACCTCTTCTTGATGGTGACCCTGTTAAGTTGCTAGTACTCACTACACATTCTAAGAGATCCATCCTTCTTCTTCAGAAACAACACTAGTGCAGCCCAAGGTGATTAGCTAGGCCTAATAACACCCTTCTCTAATAAGTCCTTCAACTGCTCTTTTAACTCTTTTAACTCTTTTAACTCCACGCGGGGCTATACGGTAAGCAGGAATAGAAATGGGTTAGGTATTGGGGAGGAGGTCTATAGCAAAATCTATTTCCCTTTCGGGAGGAACACTAGGAAGTTCACTAGGAAAGACATCAAGGAGCTTATTTACCACCGGAACTGACTCTATGGGAAAGAGTTTAGACTCTACATCCCTAACCTTCACAAGATAATAAAGGCACCCCTTAGTGATCAATTTATGGGCTTTAATGCAATAGATGAATCTACCCTTTACCGCTATATCATAACTCTCCTGCTCAAGAATTAGTTTGTTTGGGCAATGAAATTTGACCCTACAGGTTCTACAATCAATAGAGGCATAGTGTGTATATAACCAATCCATCCCAAGAATGTCATCAAAATCATCTATGTCCAACTCAACAAGATCACAAGGAAAAATCTTATGAAAAATGTAAATGGGACAATTCATATAGACCTTTCTAGCTACAAGAGATGCACCAATAGACCACATATGACTCACACAAGAATTTGGGATCAACATGAAACTTTTTGGCAACAAAAAAGGGGACAAACGAAAGAGTGGCACCCGGATCAATCAATGCATCCACATTAAAAATTAAAGACTTTTAATATAACGGTGATGATATTGGGCACCTCATCAACCCCTTGCCTCCTATGTAAAGCATCAAACCAATTGTGCCTTAGGACACTACCTTGTTGACCACTTCTCCCTAAAGGAGCCACATTATCACCCCGACCTTGAGGACAAACATCCTTACCTTTGTTACAATTTTGAGGATAATCTATTTCCTTATGACCTATCTATCCACAACCATAACAAGCACTGGTATTCCTCAAGCATGGTCCACCACGACCCTTACCACACTTTGGATATACATCAACAGGAAACACACCACCAACACCTTGGGCCCTTGGGAAGTCATAGGCAAACCCCTTATTAGAAGCATGAGAAGACCCTTGGCATTGATTAAATCGGCCACCCTTTAAACTTTGGAATCTACCCTCAAAACGAGCTCTCTTGGCCTCATTAACCCTCCTCTTTCTCAACTTTCCTCCTTCATTTGATCGGTATAGGTCACCAACTAGGACAAATCCATGTCACTAATCAATATAGAAGATCGATATTCCTCACTCACCAAGTTGGAAACAACCATCACAAACTTGTTCATTCTAGATCTTGGGTCGGCAACCAAGTGAGGGAGCATATTTAGAGAGTTGATTGAACTTGAGGGCATACTCCCTCACACACATATACCCTTGACTCAAATTCATGATTTCCATCATATTGGCCTTCCTAAGTTCATGAAGGAGAAACTGATTAAGAAAAGCCACCTTGAACTCCTCCCAAAGCACCACATTATTGATTCCCTTCTCCTCCTTTCGTTGATTATACCATATCTGTGCTACCCTATTGATTTGTAAGTTGTCAACTTCGCCTTCTCCTCTGACCTGACACCTATGATAGACAATACCTTGTAGACCTTATCAATGAACTCTTGAGGTTCCTCATCTGCCTTTGACCCATAGAATTTCGGGGGATTCATCCTCATGAAGTCTCTTACCTGAGATGCCGGTGTAGGAGCATGAGGGCTTTAGTCCCATTGTTGGCTTGATTAGCTATAACTTGTGCAAGCAAAGTGAGAGTATTCTGGACCTCACCATGAGTCGATTGTTCCTCGGATGTGCGAGATCTTCTTCCTCTTGTGTAGGGCATGATCTAGCATAGAAAGGAACAATTGTTTGGGGGGGACCTTATTCTTAAACTCTATAGCATGACTTAGAACATGTAGAAGGAAAACATTTCCTAAAACGTCTCATTGCCTTTTACTCATAGTTGTGGTGCATAACACAACTATGAATAAGATTCTAATCAATGCGGTGTGTTGGATGGCAAGGAACATTAACAATCTAGCGCTTTGATACCAAGTTTGTCATAGCCCAAGCCTAGGGCCTAGACGTGACACGGTGCATGGGGAACCCAAAGGGGCCCCAAGTAAGCCTCTTAACATATTGTCACACATCCTTTGTCATGTAAGCAATAAAATACATCAAAAGATAGTAAATAGGAATAATCGGGACTAAGGGACAACTTTCATATCATAAACATCAAAAGTCAAGAGAGAGTTAAGCTCATAGCATAATACAAGACATGTCCAACATCACCTCTAAAACTTAGATTCTTAGCGGAGTCCAAGAAAAGCAACTGGCTCACCCTCATGGTCAATACATACATAATAGAAGATAGTTCTAATACATAGCATGAGATCATAAACATTATCCCTGAAATTGAGAACTCACCAACTAGCTTGAGAGAAAATCATACTAGCCACGTAGAGAAGGAGGATGATCAAGCAGGGCTCCAATTCCTATATGGTGACAACATGTAGGCATAGAGTATGTGCTAGTATATTTGGATGTACTAAGCATATAGGATGCAATACAGCAATAGATAGGCAACATAGGCAAAATGCAATATCATAGACAATAGATAGCATAGTATTAATATGATGTGAATGAAGTATGCTTGAAGTAAACCATGCTTATTTAGAACAAAATACATGTGTAGCAAGTGACCATTAACATGGAATATCCAAGGCCTACCACCTCTTGGGAGGTGAAGGAGGTACCAATCCCTCAATATGGTTATACGGGCCTACTACCCTCGTACTAGGAAACCAAGGTACAAACCTTTCGATATGGTTAGTGAGGTACTAAGACCTCAATATGGTTATACAGGCCTACTACCACCCGTACTGGGTAACCAAGGTACCAACCCCTCAATGCAGTTGTATGGGCCTACTACTCCCCCCATCCATACTAGGCAACCAAGGTACCAACCCCTTGATGTGGTTAACTGGGCATACAACCTCCCGAGCTAGGCTTGGTGAAATCATAATATTATGGAAGTTCATCATGAAATTAATATATACAGGACATACTTTCATAATTATGAAGTCATATATCTCATATGCCAAGCATTAG
>JAOTQJ010015307.1:0-17478 GCA_025642045.1 Solanum sejunctum | reverse complement strand
ACTGAAAATAAGATGTACAGAACATGTATATAGGAATGGGTTTTAGAAAATACATGTATAAGTGAAAAGGTTGAAGAAATGTCTTTGCGTCACTAAGTGAACACTTGCTGTCCGAATGACCATTTTTATGATTTTGGATTATCAAGAAGTGTTTCTTTGCTTCTAATACTAGTATTATTGACTAATATAATGTAGATAAGTATTTGGAGGCAAGGCAGCCACTCCAAGGCAGTAGCGATGCCATACAATGAGGTATGTAAAGATTCCTATCCCTTAGCATGAATTAGTTAAGTTTGGTCAACGTCATACGTCTGAAAAATTCCTTTTCCTTCACAATTTGGGTCCAAACATGTCTTATGTCCACTCCTTGGATCTTTCATAAAAATAGCATTTATATTTTGACTCTTGACACGTAGAACCCGCAAGTTGTTAAAAATGTGAAATAGTTGAGTATGTTAAAAGAAGGTATTTTATAACGTTCAGTGATTTGCCAAAATGTTGCTAAGTTATTCTCATCCATAACTTTTGGAGTCTTCAAAAAAAAAGTTCATGAATAATGTTCGTTGACCGAAAGTTAATTAGTTGGAAAGCTATGAGTTTTATTATTCCGGAATCACTTTAAAAATTGTTTTGAAGCATGTTAGTAATGTGTATGATGAGAAAGTTAGCAAGTTCCTTGGAATCACTTTTATGTGTGAAGTTGAGCAATTTTGACAAATTTCATAAACGAATAACTTCTTGATTTTAAAGACAAACAATTTGTATATTACTAAGTTTTTGAAACTGGTTTTCATGTATGTGATTCTCACGACTCGGTTCGTGCCCTTTTGGCCTCGTTAACCGTTTCCCGGGCTGATTATTTTGTGCGCATGTATAATTATATGTATATATGTATATGTATTCCGAAGTAGATTGGATACGGAGGATCGATTTGCCCATGGGTCGACTTTGCTTAGCTTGGAGACATAAGAAGCTGGGCTTGGGATGGCATCATAACATGTGAGTGCTGGGCCGAGTTCGCCCTGGCTCACGGGAGTGTGTGGCACCATCGCCTCGGCATGATGACCTTTATGCATTACGATACGTGAACGCTTCTCCCTGGTTCACCTATCCTATAACGTGAGTGCTTGGCCGCTGTTCGCCTTGGCTCACTTGGGCTTCAGTTGGGACTTGTGTTGGAGTTGTCGGAGATTGGAAATTTCTGGTATTGGGCTGTGGTATGGCGCGAGTTTGGAGGTCGCCATCGTTCCCATCCGGTATGCATTATTTTGATATTTTAAATAAAGAATTATTTTGATATTTTCATACAGGTTTGACTTATATATTTTATCGGAATTATTACTCTCACTTACATTTTGTACTTTTCGCTTTACATATTTAGTACGTTTTTCATAATGACCCCTTTCCTTCGGGGGGAGGGGGGCTACATTCATGCCCGCAGCTACCGACGTACAGGTTAGAGAACCATCTGCCTAGGATCTCTGTCTGCCGTTGATGTGCTCCTTTGCATCAGGAGTAGATTTTTTGGTATATACATGTATATGTATTTTCTGTATTTTGCATTTATATATATATTCGAGGGTATGATGGGGCCCTGTCCTATCCTATGATCCAGTTTGTGTGTTTAGAGGTCTGTGGATACATGTGGGTGCGGGAACTGTGATGGTGTGACTTCATTTGTATGATATGTTTGTTGGGCAATTCTGCAGCAGCGGTGACCTTGTCGGCCCACATATATATGAATATTAATGTTTGCTGTTGGCTGGATTCGCTATTTGCAGGTATGGTTAGTCAGTAAAACAGAGGAAACTTTGCTGAAATTGTGATAAATTTCTTAGCCATTATAAGTGAATCTGATTTAGTGTTTGTATGGGTACCCAATCGCCACTACTCACTATCCTTGGGTTGGGTCGTGACATATTTTCAATCATAACAATCTCGTATGAAAAATTTTATATTGCAATTAAGTTTGGTATGTCAAATTTGGTGAGGTAGCACAGTTCATTTGCGCACACAGGATTCTGTATGAATCTCGAACACCCTATTAGAAATTTTAGAGTTGATGAATATAAGCATTTCAGCTGATATCAGATGCAAAAACTTTGTGCTCCGCAATCATAGGCCCTTGGCCATATTTGCGAAGGCTTGAGATTTAATGCTTCATAATTGGGGTCCTCTAAGTCGGGTTTGTGAAGGTGTAGGACCTATGCGCATCATTCGTGGAGAGGCTTCCGCATTCGAGGAGAAGTTGGTGTTTGTACTCTACAATTATAGGGTACTGTTCATCACAATGACGAAGAAGGTTTCAGTGGCCTATATATTTGTGTTTTTGGATGCAATTAACTCGTTTGGTGTTCTTCAAGAAATAATTTCTCAACTATTCAAGTCCAAATTAAGTTATTTAAAGGTCTATTCTAGGAGGTTTTTGCGAGGAATGAGTTGGTGAGCTCAGAAACCAATATGAAACTTTCGTTTGAGGTGAATTTCTGACTTTAGCTGCTGCCAGGGGTGTTGTTGGGCATATTTTTAAAATATTTTTAAGACTCAATTTTTTGAGTATTTTAGGTCCACTTTTGGAGATTTTTGGGTCTACTTTAGGTGGTTTTTTGAGGAGAATGTTGTGGTGTGTTCAGATATTGCAGTAGTGATTTCATTTCTCGTATAAATTTATGATTTTAGTTGTTTTCCTATGTTATTTTAGGATTGAATTTTTTAAAAAATTTGGAAAGTTATTTCTTGGCCAATATAGGTCTGATTTTAACGTTTCAGGAGTCCGAATTTTAGGGTTTTCCTGTAGCAATGTGGTGGTGTGGGTAGAAAGTGCATTGGTGCTTTGTTGGAGGTAAATTTACTATTATAGCTGTTGTCCTTTTCTTGAAGTTCTTCCTTAATTAAGCTTTATTGCATGATTCAAATTGTTTTGTTCTGAGCACTGAATTATGCCCCATTTTGGGGTACAAGTTATCTGTTATGTTTATAATCTTTTGAGGGAGTTGATTTTGGGGTTCCTATCATGGGTCCTACAATCCTATTTTGACTTGATTTCGAGTCATACTCCCAAAATTATATTTTTGATGTCAAACTACTCGTATAGTCATGTAGATCATTAATTTAATAGCATGGCGACATTTGGCAATGATTCAAGCACAAATAGCCATCATGGAGTGGACTTGGAGTGCACATGGTTGGCTTCTAGGTAGGAAACGATCTCCTTTTTGACTGAGCTTTTCTGGATAATGTCTAGTATATATTTCTTGATAATATAGATTATATTTGCCTAGTATCTCTTTCCTTTTCATTCTTTCTATTTTCATGATTTCAGGTCAAGCCTTAGACTGAGATAGGATTTTAGAGACCCTAGATTAGGCTTATAATGTGTTATGCCTTGATATAGAGACCTAGTTATTTGCTATAGAATTAGGTTTTAGGCTTAGTTATTTTCTATAGAAATCATAAGACTTTTTATGTCTAGTTCTGGATTCTAATAGACCTTGTTAGTAATGATGCAACTTGAGTGGGTGCCCGAGACCTTAGAGGCCCATGGTGGCTATGGATTTGACCTATTTGTATAGGTTGAGGTTTATGGTTTTGGGGTAAGGCATCGATGCTAGGGATATTCATCCCCCTTTGTTTTCTTTGAGCTATTGCTATCTCTTAACCCTATTTTTTTCATATGATAGTTATTTCAAGATTACAATAATTATTTTGTATTTTGGGCCAAAGGCCTTGATTTGAAGTAGTCAGACCCTAAGTTAGTTCTATCAGCCTTCACTTCTGTAATGGTAGAGGTTAGCTTCCTTAGTTTTTTGTGACTTGATTAGATACTGTAATGGCATGCATTGCATTGGTTTCTCATTCATACTATTTTGTAGTACTATCCTGGTCATGCATTGATTCATCATTTATGCATGGAGAAAGAGTAGGAAAATGGTATCCGTACTGTTGATATGGCACTGATTCAGACTGGCTTTATATGGTGATATCTATTAAATTTTTAACTGGGTTTATTAGGATTTGTACCTCTTGGATTATGCATTTTTTCAGATTTGATACTGTAAGGCATCAGGGACGTACTTCTTTTACTTGAGATTATCAGAGATATCTAGGATGACCTCAATTTTTCTAATTTGACTAGCTACCATATTGACGCCCTTTTTGTATTACGGTTACTTGTATTCCTTCTGTATCACTTGCGGAGGCCTTGATTATGATCCAATAAGTCTTGGTGCAGCCCCAGGTAGTGCAAATTGGGTTCTTGAACCCCAATGGGACTCCACTATAAAGAGAGAGAGAGAGACGCTATACCAAGTGGAGCCCGCTATGGGCCTTACCTAACTAGTTAGGTAGGGGTAGGTCGTACGTCACTTGTGTATATACACGAAAGAAAGCTATGATGCATTGCATTCACATGTATAACCATTATCTCTATATATTTTGTTGCTTAGTCTCCTGATAGTATAGGATGTCCGCCAGGGTTCTACTTGCTAATTGTATTGTTGGTTGTATAGATACTGGTTGGTTATTGTTTTCTTATACCTATACTTGCATGTGTTATTTTGTTATATAGTAACTTATTCCCTGATTGGTTGAGTATGCATCCTTTTAGGCTAGATTGGTTTAGTCCCTAAGTTTTCACTTGTTATTAAAACCTTAGTGTTTCTTTGGTAGTTTAACGTACGATCGCCAGTGTTTGTTGTCACTTATTTTCTTTTGGAGTAGATTTTATAGGCTGTCTTTCATGCTAGCAGATGGTAGACCTGATTCTCCCAGGTATGCTTCTTCTCTGCTCATTTCCTTATATACTTGGTTAGGTGTTATCCTTGCTATTATTCTAATACTTATGTTGTATCTGCCTTATTTTCCTGTTGTGTTATACTTACTTTATCTGTGGTCCTCATTTGGCCTATGCCTGTTGAGTACCATCTATTTGGTTCTCATATTACACTTCTGTTCCCCCATAGATCATAGTATGAGTCCCCACTGTTGACTTCTTTTCGAGCAGAGTCGGTTGAGGATCTTAGAGGTTATGGTGAGCTCTTGGCGTCGGGGATTGTCGATTCTATCTCATTATATTTGGACTTATATTTGTTTTGAATTTAGAGATAGTCTGTATTGTTATTTGTATTTTGAAGAAGCCCTGCACTCTTCTTTTGTATATTATAAGCTCAAATACTGACTGATGCCAGCTTTTGGGGTGAGTTTTAGTATGCCATTGTCTTTCATATTTTGTAGTTCTTTTCCTTATTTTGAAATATTTTACTTATTATAATTTCTTTTGAAGGATAGTTCATTGCCTAAGATTTTGTGCTATGTGTTAGGCTTACGTACTGATGGGTTAGGTTAGATGCCATCATGGCTTGAGAAATCGGATTGTGACTAGTTGGTATCAGGGCTCTAAGTTGATCAGCATCACTAGTATAACAGTAATGCCCAGTAAAGTACTGCAGATCGGTGCATAGACATTCATATCCTATCATCAGGAGGCTATAAGGGCATTCATAGGAAACTCGTGTCATTGACTCCTTATTGTGTACTTTAACTTGAATAATCTCTAAAGCTTCTTCCTTAGAATTCACTGCTTCTTAGATGGATAGCACAAAGTTGCCAGCAGATTAATTCATGGCATTGGCACATTTGACTAAAGCTATAATAGGTAATTCTACAATGGGAGATGGATCAGGGATTCCTCTGCAGGGTTCATCATTTGTCTCAGATTATTTTGTCAGATTCCTTGAGTGGTCTAGATGTAACCCCACCTTCTTCCCAATAGAGTAGGATTTGAGCCATGGATTAACTTCACCACACCACTTTGCATAGGAGCATTTGGTAGTAACATGACCTACTTTTCCTCAGGTTGTGAGTCATGTGAGGGATGTAGAGCAGACACGTCTTGACACCTTTAGTGATGTATCTCTCCTTCTTCTACCTATCAACCCTAGAGCACTAGTGCTAAAAGGTCTCGAGATAGGTCATAGTGCCCATAGCATGGAGAGTTCAGGCTTGGTTTCCTAGGTGTTGCTGTATGTACCTTGCATTCCCTCAGTTGTGGCTAGGTCCTCTTCATGGTCTTGATGACAGACATGGTAGGTTTAGGGCCATAGGGCCTGAGTTCATTCATCTAGGGGGTGATCCACTAGGTATTAAAGATGGTTCTTAGGTTGTTAGGAGTAGGGACTCTTAAGATAGGCCTCATCAGAGATCTCAACATGGTAGTTCTAGCTCTGGTCAGAGCTAAAGGTTTTCTGATGCACTTCCTATTCAGTGTTCAATTACTATGACAATAGTATACTTGATAATTGGTCTTGAGAGTGCCCCATATAGAGGTCGAGCCACTAGACATAACATACTTTTTCTATTCCTCGGACCATTGGAATTTTGCCTTTTTTTAGATCAACTTTGTCAAATGAGAAGCAATATTGGAAAATCCCTCAACAAACCTTCTATAGTATCCAGTCAGACCCAGAAAGCTTTGGTCTAGGCCAATTCTTCATAGCTTTTGTTTTCTTTGGATCAACTGTAATACCATTACCCTAAATAATGTGACCAAGAAAAGCTAGTTCTCTTAACCAAAACTCACACTTGCTAAACTTGACAAAGAATTGTCTATCTCTTAATGTCTACAACAGAATCCTTAAATGGTAATTATGCACTTTCACATCCCAAGATACACCAATATGTCATCTATGAACATTACCAAAAATATATTCAAATATAGTTTGAAGATTCTGTTTATCAAGTCCATAAAAGTGCCAGGGGTATTTGTCAATCCAAATGAGATAACAAAAAATTCAAAATGATCATACCAAGTTATAAATGCGGTATTTGGAATGTCATCTTCCTTCACCCTCAATTGGTGATATCCGAACTAGAGATCAATCTTAGAAAAGTAGCTTGCACCTTGTAGTTGATCAAAGAGATCCTTGATCTTTGGACTAGATACTTGTTTTTTATGGTTACTTTATTCAATTGTCGATAATCCATACATATCCACAGTGGCCTTCCTCCTTATAAACAATAGGGAGCACCCCATGGTGACACACTGGGCCTTATGAATCCTTTATCAAATAAATCCTTTAATTATTCCTTCAATTTGGCCATTTGATAGAGAAAGATAGAAATAGGTTAGGTGTCAGGCAAAAGATCAATATCAAAATCAATTTTCCTTAAGGGAGGAATACCGAGTACATCGAAGAACTCATTTACTATAGGCACCGAATCAATAGTAGGAACATGAGACTCAACATCCATGACTCAAACAACATGATATAGACAACCTTTAGAGATCATTTCCATGGCTTTCATATAAGAGACAAACTTCTCTCTAAACATAGAATTGGTTCCTTTCCTCTCTAAAGTGGGCTTATTTGGGACTTCGAACGTAACAAGCTTGACTAGATCACTTGGAAAAACTTAAGACTGGCACGAGACAACTTTTATGGACTTTCTTGGCAAGGATTGACTCACCAATAGGAGTATAAACCAAATAAGTTTCTAATAAGACTTCTAGAGAAGCATTAAATTTTATAGCAACATAAGTAGTAACAAAAGACATATTGGCTCCGGACTCAAGCAAAGCATATATATCATGACCAAAACCTTTCAACATACCGATAACCACATCGGGAGCCTCATCAACTTCTTCTCTAGCATACAAATCGTAGAATGAATTACCATGTGGACCACCACCGTGAACTTGGGCACCTTGTTGCACTTTCCAATTTTGAACCACTTGACCTTAAGGACGCGCTTCCTTACCTTTATTAGCAACATTAAGACACTTGACAATCTTGTGTCCCATATTTTCACAGCCAAAACATACACCACAACTTCACAAACATTCACTAGCATGGCTCCTCTGATACTTAGGGCGTCTAGGAGAAATAGTACCACTTTTTACAATATCACCTGAAGACTTAATATTTGCCCCTTTCTTTTTGTCAAACCTTTTAGGAGCACCTTTTGAAGACCCTTGGACTTGTTGGAATTGACCCCTACTGGACTTACCATAAGAGAACCCTCCATTATAATGAGCCCTCTTGGACTCCCTCAACCTCATCTTTTGAACCTTTTCACTCTCCACTTGTTTGGTATAAGGCATGAGTCTAGAGGTATCCATTTCCTTAATAAGCATGGCATCTTTGCCTATATCTTTTTCAATTCAGACACACCCAAAGTGAATTTGTTCAGACAGGCCCTAGAGTCGGCCACCAAAGAAGGAGTGAATTTGGAGAACTTGGTAAATTTGACGGCATACTCCCTTACACTCATCCCTCCTTGCTTTAAGTTCATAAAGTCTATCACCTTAGCCTTCCTTATCTTAAAAGGGAAGAATCGATCAAGAAAAGTGGCCTTAAATATCTCTTAATTAATGAAACCTTCTTCAACTCTTTCGAATTCCATTGAGTAAACCAAACTTGAGCCATTACCTTAAGTTGATAAGCCGATAGTTCGGCCTTCTCTTCAGAAGATACCCCCATAATCTCCACCACCTTGAATGCTTTATCAATGAACTCTTGGGGATCCTCATCCACCTTTGAACTATGAAAATTCGGGGGATTCGTCCTAGTAAATTCCCTTATCTTCAAAGACGGAGTAGAAGTATTTGGGGAAGAAATAACTTGAGTCAACATAGTGATCACAATAGTTAACTCATCATTAGATACTTGGACTGCTTGAGGGACTTGGGGAGCTTGGTTCACATTATCATCATTTTCCCTTGGCAATGGAGCACGTTGTGGAGCTATTTCTAAAAACACCGAGGGACAAAACATAAGGATACATAAAGCTTCAAACACATGACATAGAGTTCAAAAGAAGTAAAATTTTCCTAAGATGTCTCATAGCCCCCTATTCATGGATGTGGCATGCTTCACATTAATGAATAAGACTTTACTCGACGCAAAATGTTGGACTCCATGGAATACTTTACAACCTTGTGCTTTTATGTCACTTTTGTCACGACCTGGGCCTAGGTCCTCATCGTGACATGGCAAATATAACACTTGAGGCCATCCTATCCAAGCCTCATGTTCATATCATAAATATTCATAAGGTAAAATAAGTATACACAAGAGATTAAGAAATTAAAAATGTATGTAAAGAGTATGAAAATACATCAAATCCATTTTTTCAAATTCATGTCTCTACATCAAAAATTTTGGTGGGATCTAGTACATTGTTCACTAGCTTATCGTCAAGATATACATCAAAAGTAGATGATAAACTCTCAACATAAAATAAATAGAAAGCATCATAAGGGCTCATTCCTAAAGTGAGAACTCACCAATGAGTCTTCAAGCGTAGGAATCCAAATTCTATCCTCAATATGGAATAATCTCCTCGTCGTCCGTCTGGTCACAGTTAGATCATCTTTACAAAGAAGTACGTGTTAGCACATAAAATGTACTAGGTATGTAGGTATGCCATAAATTAAAGGACATCACATTAATATCAATATGAACAAATCAAAATCAATGGATGAAGGACACAACATGTATAATTATGCAATCTGAAAATCAGGAGAAGAATCATAAATCCATTTAACCTTATCATACTTATATAGGAATATGACCATAATTGAGGATGTGCTATCAAAATACAATACTTTTAATGCTTAAAATTTAGAATTTTGTATGTTCTCAATGCAATATTAGTTAGTTTTATGTATTTTAATGTTATATTTGCATGATTCCAGGGTTAGCCTTGATTTTGGGAAGAAATACAAAAGTTACTGATTTTTGATATAGTACTAAACCCTTTATGGGTCGTAGATCATTCTATAGGTCGTGAAGTTGTTTCGTGGACAGTTTCACTGGTGGGTCATGGAATTATTTACAAGTCATAGAACATGAGTCATGCACTAAGGATTAGAGATTGAGACTTTCTAAAGATTCATCAGATAAAACTTCCTACGGGTCGTAAACCACTATGGGTCATAGAGGGGGTGTCATAGACTTGAAGTCTAATTTTCCAGTAGCTCTATATGGACCCTAACTATGGGTCATGGAATGCAATACAACTCGTAAACTAATTCGTAAGGCATGCCAACCGAACTATCCTATTTTGTTTTGAACATGTATTTTAAATATTATAAATAGTTTGTTTAGGCTATTTTTCATATGTTTTTGCATAGTACACAGAAAACTCAGTAATTAGAGAGAGAAAATAGTGAGATTACATTGGAGAGTGTTGGGAACACTTGTACTTTGATTTTAACTTTAATTTTGTGATTCTCTTTAAGTTAGATTTGCTTGTTCTTAATTCAGTTGTGTAAGTGCTCTATTATATTATTCCAATTCATAAGTCTTACATCTACACAAAGTATGAGTAGCTAAATCCACAACTAAGATTGTGGGAACCATAAAGAACTACAAGGTAAAATTGAATAATTCATATTTCTTGGTATGTGTGCATACACGTATTTATTAACTCTCTTTGACTTACATGTTTTCAGCTGGTGGCAAATATTAGAACTCGCCTAGTGTTACTAACTGGACAAAGGTAGTAATGAATAGGAAAAGAGATTAATTAACAAGATTCAATTGATGTGTTCTCGTCTAATCAACCAAACTGGGCCAAAGAGAGGTTGTACTGGAACTAATAGGTAAGGGTTAGTAATGCACACTATGGTGATTGGCCAAGTCACATAGTGAAATTCGCCTCTTACCATTGACCAAAGAGCTTGGTGAAACTGAACTTACCATCCTGCATGCTACACACTAGAAAAAAATTAGGTTATCTGGTGATACTAAGTTAGAAAATCATGGGGAACATAATGCCCTAGTTTCTCTCAATATTGATTTCACTCTTGTATGTGTTAGTTTATTTTTAAATTTATTATTGCACCCCTTTTGGGGAAGTAAGTTAATTAACTACTCTAATTGTGGTAATTGAATTCTGTTGAGTCTACGTATTCCCTTGGGTTCAACCCTAACCTTGGTTAGATTCCATTTCTTGAAAAAGACTGCTTTATCCTAAAAAAAGAGGTGTAACTTGGGTGACATCAAGATTTTTGCACCGTTTCCCCAGAATTTATCTAGACTTAGTTAATTCATAGTGATTTCGGTGTTAATCCTATTTCCCATATTTTACATATTTTGTTATTTTTGTTTACTTTGTAGCGTGTAAGTGTAATGTATTCCCAATACACGAAGTGGGGGCATACCCTTGACTCCATTTGACCTAGAGATCCAAAGAATATTGAGGAGAATGATCAAAGACAATGCCAACAACGTGGCTGATGCAGCTCTAACAGGAACGGGAATAAAAATGGTGATCATGAGATCCTACCTCCTTTTGAGGATATTACTCCACAGCCTCAAGATTTTAATGCCAATGATTATTAGTAGAATCAATACAAGCTAAACCCTATGGGTATAAAGGTGACTCGAGCTATTGTGTTGCCACTATTACCAGCAGACACAAAGTTTACAGTCTCGAGTGGGTTGCTTTAGATGCTACAGAAGCATAGGCTATTTGCGGGCTTAGCATTGGAGGATTCTCATAGCCATCTACATAAGGTTTCATTTATCTGCAAGTGTGTGATGGGAACACAAAATCTATCTATGGATATTGTGGGACTTCGTGTCTTCCTTTTGTCTCTTATTGGCAATACAATATTATGGCTATCTGAGCTCCCGCAGACTTTGATCACAAGTTGGGCAGATTTGCAAAAGGCCTTTTTGGAGAGGTACTTCTTTAGATCAAAGAAACTCAAGTTTAAAGACTAGATCAATGACTTTGGGCAGCTTCTAGGTGATTCGATCAATACTACTTAGGAGTTATTCACCAAATTTTTGAGGAGTGTCCCTAACCACGAGACAGTTGATGATACCTTGGTAGAGATCTACTATGCCCTTGATAAGAAATAGTTAGGCTTGTGCTGACACTACCATAGGGGGCATGTACTTATATCATCCATTCATAAGGATTGCAGAAATGATGGAGAGTGGTCAGGACTAATCATGCATAGGGGTAGAGAGACAGAGCATGTACCAAAAGTTCATGCACTGTCAGTGTTGGTTCGGAGCAAGAAAAGATCAAAGAAGAAATTATGCAAGAGCTTACCTGAATTCACATAGGTGTAAAGGTGATTATGAAGCATACCTAACAATGAGTCAATGATATGGTTCATCAACTTCCATGTTTGCCCATATATGGTGATCCTTATCATGAGGAGGAAACATATTTTATTGCTGAACAAATTGGGGGGGGGGGGGTGGACCAATGTCCAAGGGTCTAATCAGGGCTATTGGCACCAAGGTCAACAAAACCAAGGTCGGAAATTCAATAGAGATTAAACTTTAAGGGACAACCGCGGAGGATACTATGATTGAAAGAGGGGCTAGAGAGAGATGTAGATTAGGGTCATAGAGATGGCTTAAGAAATGGTCCCTGTGTTCCACCACATAATGACAATGCAGGTGCAAGTAGTTCAGGAATTGAGAAGATGTTTGATCGCCTGTTGAAGAAAGTTGAGACACAGGATGAGACTCTAAGGCGTATGAAGTCTGAGATTTCTAGCATTAACCAGAAAATTGAGTCTCATTCTGTGGCTATCAAATAGTTGGAACAATAGTTTGGTCAAGTGTTGACTTAGCTAAATCATTGTTAGAGGATTACACTACCTAGCAACACAATTCAGAATTCTAAGAATAAAGGGCAGTGCATAGCAGTTACTACTCGTGGTGGCACGAGCACCATCGATCCTCTTATGCCAGTTGATGAGGATGATGTTCGAGAGGAGATAGTTGCTGCCTAGCAAAGATGGGGTAAGCAAAGCTACTGATACGCCACAGAAAGTGAAGCCCATTACTATGCCTTCTCCTCCCTTCGCTCAAAGAATCAAAAAGAGGGAGGAGGAAGGCAAGTTCAAGCACTTTCTCTCTATGCTGAAATAACTCTCCATTAATATCCCTTTCATTGAGGCATTGGAGAAGATGCCAGGATATGCAAAGTACATGAAGGACCTAGCCACTAAAATGTGCACTATGAGTTAGGAGCTCTCCCTAGAGCTTCAATATTGCAGTGCGATTGCTACGAGATCTTCGGTTTAGAAGTGAGAAGATCTCACTGCTTCACCATACCCTACACTATTGGAGATGTGGAGTTCGCTAGGGCACTATGTGATTTTTGTGCCAACATTAATTTGATACCCCTTGCAGTTTACAAAAAGATAGTATTGGGATCCCCTACTCTAGTGAGCATTAGTTATTGATGGCAGATCACACAGTGAAGAAGCCTGTAGGGATATTCTACGATGTGCTAGTCAAAGTTGAAAAGTTCATATTCCCTATAGAATTTGTAATCCTAGATTGCAAACTCAACTTCGAAGTTCCAATCATCATAGGAAGATCATTTCTAGAAACAGGACAAGCACTAGTGGATATTAAAACTGGTCAACTTAGGTTCAGATTGAACGATGAAGAGGATTTCTTCAATATCTGCTAGTCCATAAAAAGACTAGATGATTTGAATAATAAAGTCTGGGCAACTGATAAAGTCTGAGTAACCAATTTGTCCAAGTCATGCTGCGACAATAAATCAGGTGCTACTTGGAGGCAACCCAAGGTCTTTGATGTAATAGTGTAGTTGTAGTTTTATTTTCAGTTTTTGGAGTCAATGGTAGATTATTTTCTTGTGTTTTGGTTGTAATTTTTGACACTAGGCTAGTTGCATATAGGGTAACGGTGTGTTCTATGAAGAATATGTAGGTACATGGCTAAGTCAGCCAATTTTGGCTATGAAGAGCATTAGGAAGAGTCTTTACGACTAGTTCTATGGGATGTAAAACACTTTACAACCCATACACCATCTCGTAGAGATTTCCAGTGAGCAAAACATTGTGTACTTTAGTCCATGAGCCAACTATACAATCCGTAGATAAAATTACACATCATGAATGATGTTCGTGGACTCCAAGTAAATTTTCTAAAATTTCTCGAAGTGTTGAGGTTTCTACAACGAACTTTAGGAGTCGTACATTATTTTACACTCATAGACTTATCCATGACCCAATCCTAAAATTCAAGGTTTGGATGTTCTACGAAACCATAGTTCATGAGCGAAAAAATATTTTACGACCCATAATCAGGATTTTGTAGAGTCTAGGCCCATTAGATTCCAGTTGAGCCAGTCAAGGTATAAATAATGGAATCCAATTATTTTGATCCCATTTTGAACCTCATTTACAAAGCTATCCTGCCAACCCTGCCCCTAAGAAATTTTGACCACTGAAGGCTATCGTATCCCTGTTTTCTGGTAAGATTTTTCAGCGACCTAGGGGTAAAGTGCCTCTTCACCTCCTTCATCTTCTACACATTAATCACACAACTTGATATGTTTTTGGTTGGTTAAAAATCTTTTATTTGCCTATGTTTGTATGATTAAATTGGAAATTATGATAGGAATGGTAGTTTAGACTCAAAACCCATGTGTGAAATTTGAATTATGGTTGCCCATGCTTGAATATGTTTCTAAGTCCCGAATTAGATAATGTTGCCTTGGTAGTATGATTTGAATAATATGTTTGGCACCTATTAAATCACCCGCCATCTGTGATAAATTGATTTTGTGTGTAATTTGGTAGGTGATGACATAGGTGCATAACTTTGTTGTGAAATTATTGGTACATGGTTGGAAGGGTTGGGGAAACATGCTTAATCATGTTCGATGGGGTATACAAATTGAATAACATGTTGGGGTCTTAGTTATGGTGTGAAAATCATTTGTAAAATTATTGGTACATGGTTGGAAGGGTTGGGGAAACATGCTTAATCATTTTTGATGGGGTATACACATTGAATAACATGTTGGGGTCTTAGTTATAGTGTGAAAATCATTTGGGTGTGTGCGGTTATGCTTCGATGCTATTAGAATAAAGTTGAATAAGTCATATAGGGTCTATTGTGTGATGGAATTAGAATCTCAGGTAACTGAGTTGCTTGTATACGAGTGGCTTTTATGGCTCGTGGAACATACCACGAGTCGTACTTGACCCTCGTATATATTCCAGAAACTTAGAGTTTTTGATGATCCATCAGATAAGACCTTCTACAAGTCATATAACAATTTACGGCTCATAGATAGGTCTTATAGATCCCTGTATGGAACAAGTTCAGACACTAGAACTTTCTATAACTCAGTCTTGATGATGTTCACGCTCCAATAAGAAAGCAATCGCTGTTAGCAATTGACTTAACCAAAGGTTAGGGTCGAATCCATAGGGAATACAGGGCTTGACTACAAGAATTTACTATCAATCATTTCGAGTATCTATAACTAGAATCTCTAAATAAGAGGGGGGGGTTGTGATTTAAGAATAAAAACAAAAATTAACGCTACACTAGGATGCGAGAAAACACTCAATTTTAGGGACAACTTGGGAATTGTATTCCCCATGGTTCGTTGAATCAATTATACTAGGTAACATAAATACAATTAGAGATTCACATGCAGGACAATAACTTAGGTTCTTCTAGTCCTCTTGTGAAGGTGAAGGTCAAATTTCACCATGGCGCTTGGTCGGCAGCTATGGTTTTCCAAGAGTGGGTTTGCACTCCACTTTAGAGAAAATAAAAGTCTAAGCTAGACCCTCAAGAAATCTTGGGATAATAATCAAAAGTGATATTCAATGTCTAGAATTTTGAATGAATCTCCCCTCTAAAACCCTAACTTAAAAGTATTTATATTATTTACAAATTTACCCTAAAAATTACACAGAAAAGACAGCTGGCATCTGGTTCGTCATGCAGGTATGATTTGTAGTGTGACCTGCGAGTTGTAATCTGGGTCTCGTATTAGGTTTTTAACATTTTGGACTCAACTGGTATGGCCCACTGCTATGAGTCATTTCTTGGTCTTCGACTCGTATGCTCCTCTCGTAGTCTAGACCTGCAGTTTTTAGTCCAAAGTTTTGGCTCTCTGTTTCCTACTACAAGTCTACCTATACAAGTCATTTCAAGACTTATAACTCGAAGGATGGCCTCGTAAGGCTGACCTCCACTTAGCAAATTTTTGATTGTTGGTCTCTATTTCTTGCTACGAGATCACCCATGACTCGTAGCTTGGACTACAACTCATAGGTGAGCTTGTATATCCTAGAATTTATAAATATCTACAATTTCTCTCCAAAATCATTCCAATATAGTTTTTTTGTAATAACAACACAAAAATACATAAAAACCATAAGAGGTTGCATTAAGAACTCACAGAATTCCTTGTTTTAGACATCAAATGTGCTGTGTTTTGACAACACATCAACACCTTCAACTTAGAATTGTTGCTTGTCCTCAAGCGACGACTCAATCTAAGCAGACAATGAGAAATACATCACAGCTACACTATCGGCATGTACATCGCCTTACTCTAATTTAGGTATCCAACTTTCATTTTCAAAACAAGAGTGCAAAGCTACTGAAGCAAAATAGATACAAAGATGCATCTGGCAACCCAACTATAATAAGATAAGGAGCATCAACCATCCACAATCACTGGTGTAGTCATATGTTAATCAAGTAGTGCAAATGCCCTCGCAGAAAAAAAGTCCCTCTTAATCACTCTGGAGGCATTTAAAAATTGGGGACTATGAAACCATTCTCACTCTCACAATTGAAGTTCATGCAAAGTGACTAACACCATAGTCTTGCCTCTATACTCAACTTTTGGTTTGGTGACAAAGTGGATTTGGATCACTTTAGGACTTAATGACTTGTATCAAAGGTTCTGGGGGCTTTGGTATGACATTTTAGGGAAGTAGTTACTAAAAGCTATCCAAACTCGCTCCATACTACAGCATAACACCAGAAGTTTGAAATCTCCAAAATCTCCAAGACAAATCCCAACTGTAACATAGGTGAGCCGAGGCGAACAACGGCCAAGCACTCATATCATAGGATAGGTGAACTAGGGAGATACGCCAAGCATTCACGTATCATAATGCATAAAGGTCATCATGCCCGCTTATGAAGCCGAGGTGATGGTGCCACACGCTCCTGTGAGCTGGGACAAACTCGGCCCAGCACTCACACGTCATGATGCCATCCCAAGCCCAGCTCCTTATGTCTCCAAGCTAAGCAAAGCCGGCCCATGGGCAAACCGACCCGCCGTATCCAACCTACTTCGGAATATAGATACATATATACATATAATTATATATGCACACTAAATAACTAGCTCGGGAATTGGTGAATGAGGACAAACGGGCATGAACAGACTCGTGAGAATTATATGCATAAAAACTAATTTCAAACACTTCGCAATATACAAAATGTTCACTTTTGAAATCAAGTAGTTATTCTTTTTATGAGATTTTGCCAAAACTACTCAAATTCACATTTAGAGGCACTTTCGGAATAAACTGAACTTATAGCTTTTCAACTCTCTAATTCCGGTCAAATGAACGCTATTCATAGGTTCAAAACTCAAAAATTTAAGATGAAATAAATTTATCGTAAGATTGGCCAAAAATGAACATAGATT
>JAOTQJ010015306.1:0-54761 GCA_025642045.1 Solanum sejunctum | reverse complement strand
TCTGTCTCCATATCCCTTACTCTAACTAAATGACATATATACCCCTTGGATATCATCTTTCTGGCCATAAAGTAAGAGAAAAACTTCCCCTTTGGAGCCTCAACATTGACTTTCCATTCAAGGACTGCCTCATTTGGAAAGTTGAAATATACTCTCTTAGTTCGGCAATCCACAGTGGTATAATAAGAAGCTAATCAATCCATACCCGTTATAACATCAAATTCCACCATTTGTAACTCAATAAGGTCAGCCAATATGTCACGACCACAAAAAAGTTACTACACAGTCATAATAAACCCTTCTAGCAATAATAGATTCATCAGTTGGTATAGACACTTCACATGCTTGGTTCAATTATTTGGGTGTTCTCTTAAGCTTCCCAACAACTGGTGGAGTGATGTATAATATTGTAGAACTAGGGTCAACTAATGCATATACATTATGTGAAAAGATAGACAATGTACCTGTGACCACATCAGGTGAAGCTTTTAAATTCTGTCGACTCCCTAATACATAAGTGTGATTCTGGACGACACTAGGGCTAGCTGTCCCTCTAACACCTCTACCATGACCTATAGGTGCTTGCTGACCCCTACCTGCTGGAGGAACTAATGATGATGATGTAATAGCTGATCCCATAGATTGTGCCACGCCACCCACACGTCTCCTTGGGCAATCCCTTATCATGTTTCCTGGCATACCACACCAATAGCAAACATCTGTACCAATGCAACATATAAATGGATGACTCCTTCCACACTATTTACAAAGTTGCCTAGGTGTCATTTACTGTCCTGCTAAATATCTTGTTGTCCGTGTACCTTCTCCATCTCCTTGTTGACCAACCTGATTACTTCTAGGACCTTGAAGTTGTGGTGGAGCACTAGCTGTAGAGTAGGAGGATGATGGCCTAGGCGGTCTATTAGAAAACCGAGGCCTGATATGTATCCAACCTATCCACATATTGGTGAACCCTGTCAGCTATTGTAGCAACTACATTAGGAACATATCTTGCCAGGGAATTAAATTGAAGGCTATACTCCCTCATACTCATACTTCCATGGTAGAGAATCAAGAATTGGTCTGTATGGGCCTCTCGGATCTCTAGTGGCAAATAATGGTCAAGAAATGCCTCTTTAAAGTCCGTCCAGGTAGTTGGAGGTGCATCTATACCCTTAGATTGCTTCCAAGCTTCATACCACAATATAGCTACACCCTTCAGCCTATATGTCGCTAACTCGATAGCTTCTGTACCACTCACATGCATAATATCTAAAGTACGCTAAATATGATCAATAAAGTCTTGGGGCTCTTCATTAGGATCTGACCTAGTGAAGGATGGAGGGTCCAAATTAAAAAATCACGTATCCTTGTGCCAGCTACCCTATTTGTACCACCTCTACCCATAACTGGAACTTCCTGCCTTTGACCTTGACCAGCAACTATTTGAGTTAATAGTTGGATTGTATTTCTCAGATTATGCACGGTAGCATCAGTAGGTGGTTCTAGAGGAATCTCACTACTCTTGGGTTCCTCAGGAACTGGAGGAGTTAGAGATGTCTGTAATAAAGACTCCTCTCGAACTTCATCTCATCATCTCATAATCTTACATAGCTGGGTATACCAACCACCACTTTTATTCCCTTCCCTTCACCTTTATTCTGTCTTATTTCTGGCATACTTGCTATACAAAACAATTTAGGATAAGAGATAATGCACCTATTACACTTGACTTTATGGCACGATCTAAAGAAGGGAAAGAAAGTAACAACTCCTAAATGCCACGCAGCCTCCTGCTTATAAATGTGGTGCACAACACATCGATAAACAAGATTCTACATAGACACGACTTTGTAGACTCCCTAGGAAGACCCTCTCTGATACCACTTCTGTTATGCCCCAAAGTCCCGTTAGGGCAGATTGACACCCATTGTCGATAATGCTCAGGAGAACTAACCTGTAACTATGCGCTTTCTATACACACTCTAAGGAGTTTCTGCATTTGACATGCTTTTAAGAAGATAAATAATGATAACAAGTCAAAACGAAATGTATATGATTAGGCCGTTGGGGCTATAGTATTTAAATTAAGAGACATGGCCATACTTCGCTTTACATAGTCAACAAAGCCTTTAGATAAAGAAAAGCATCTGATAAAGGTTGGGACAGGCCCTGCCTCAACTAACTGTACAATGTAAACA
Source organism: Solanum sejunctum (assembly GCA_025642045.1). Lineage (NCBI taxonomy): Eukaryota > Viridiplantae > Streptophyta > Magnoliopsida > Solanales > Solanaceae > Solanum > Solanum sejunctum. Next base: position 52,560 of record JAOTQJ010015306.1, on the reverse strand, counting down.
TATAAACTCTAGATATGCAAAGCTCCGAAGCAACCTGGATCTTGGTAACCACAACCGAATATCCTGTACTCCTACTGAGGAGATCTACTAGCACCTATACCTATAGCATGAAATACAGGTCCCCTATAAAGGACATCAGTACGAGATAATGTACTGAGTATGTAAGGTAGGAAACACTGCATATGAAGTAACAATTTAAACAAAAATGTACACTGGTGCAACATAAGAGACCACCTTTAGTTGTACTGTGGGATCATGTACTTTATGTTCTTTATATTACTTTACCTTTATTGTAAAATTTGTGCACAACTGTAAAACAAATGACCAACTGATCAGTGGTGAAACTATATCGGGTTCTTCCTTGGCTAGGTTCTACTCAACCCCTCGGGCTACCCCTCGTTGATAGGATCATCCTTGGCTAGGTGCTATCTCCACCCCTCGGGCTACCACTTGTCAAAAACTATACACTTTATCTTTCAATTACCTTTGAGATGATTCTTTTGGTGGCTATAATATTAGAGCTATAGGACTTCATATGTAGTATATGACATGTGGATAATCACATACGACAATACGACATTGAAAAGTGTACATTACACAAATGATGAAATGCGTATGAAATGGAACAACTCATGAACTTTATTTTGTGACAGGAACTCATGTAACTTGGTATCCAAGCATGTATGTAGATTTAAAGGTGACTATGTATGGATTCATATGAACATGTAAAAGAGTGGAGACATGGTTAATAGTTGTGTCAGAGTTGGTGAGTGTCTTTATGTGTCAAGGAAGGATCTATGTTTCATGCCTAGTAATACGAAATTAAATAACCTTACATACCTCATTGTATGACCTCGTTAGTGCCTCAAGTTAACCTTCCCTTCTCGAAATACTTATTTACAGTATAGTAGGTGATAAAAATAGTGTTAATAGACAATAGATACACCTTGGCATCCTAATCACATAAGAAAACAATACATGGGCAGCAAGCGGGTGATTAGAAACCCAAGCGTATTCCTTTAACCTTTCCGCCCATAATCATATTTTCTAATACACATTAGCATGTACATATTATGTACAACCTATTTTAATGTCATAATAGTCTTACAACAGCCCACAAGGCACAACACATCACAATTCCACACAATCTAAAAATTGGATAACATAACGTTACCTTCTTTCGCTATATTTCGATGTCGACAACTCCAAACCTATTCCAACTTTAACCAAACTGTTATAGCAATATTTATACATATAAACAGACCTAAGACAGTCTTATAACATCAGCTAAGAGGTCACTAAGGACGTGATCTAATAGCCTTATATACAACAACCCACAAGTTCCAATCACCATGACTTTTAGGATAACACAATAAAATGCACTTATTAAATGAAACCAAAATCAGGGCAGTAACCTTAGGGTGATGTTTATAACTCAAACCATGTTAATAAAACCAATTTATCTTCATAATATAACTCATAAACCATAGAGAAATCATCAAAACAAAAGGAAAAGGTGCAGCAACTTTCAGCATAGAATCTGTCCAGATTTTTCAGTACCAACATACTAGCATATACTTCTTATTTTTCATATGAAACCCATAGTAAATACATGTATAAACTTACTTACCACTACCTTAAAGGTATAGAGCTTGTATAAGAACCCTAGAAGTCCCTTTTTTGCTGCTTTGAAAGTCAATAAACATTGAGGGAAAAATTGGAGACAAAGCTGATTGTTTTTTGTGTTCAAGATGATAATGACTTGTGGGAGCTGCTTTAGGCCCTTTTTAAATAGGTATTTGGCTGACTTACTAAGGATACCTAAGACTTACATCAACAAGCTGGTGATGGAGCTCCTTTACCCTTTTACTTGGGACTTTTGGAGCTCCAAATGGATGGGCTTTTGCTTCCCATTTTTCAGATTTCTTCTTCTTAACCAGTTGGGCCTAACTTGCTAAGAATATTGTAATGGCCTTGGGCTCCCTTTATATTATTCTTAGGCTGATCATAAGGTCAATTTATGATGCTAAAATATGTCCTAAAGTTGCACCCTTAACATGACTTTATTCATAATCAGACTTGGACAAATTTGACGTCGGGCGTCGTCTCCGTTTAGGTAGCAAATTTAAGCTAAGCAAGTAGGTGACTCACTTGCTAGCTTACTAAGTCCTACCAGCAGCTCAATTATCTCACTTCAATTTAAGTCCATAATCTCCTCAATTTGACACAATATATGTACATACTCGAGCCACTTAAGCGTTAGATGCACATATAGCCCATTAACACGAGATTCAAACACTTTTAAAAATTAGCGCTAATTTGACCAAATCATGTCATGTTTCATTTGAATTGTACTAGTAGTGCAAGGTGTGGGGTGTTACACAATCAAAGCATATACATCAAGATCAAAGAATTTTGAACATATCGATAATAATATCAGGTACCTCACCAACCCCTTTCCTCCCATTTAGAGTATAGAATTGATTATGCATTAGGGAACCATCTTGAGGACTACCTCTATCTAATGGAACCGAATTTGCACCTCACCCTTTGCCACGATTTATTGGACAATCTACCCTTTTGTGACCAAGATCCCCATAACCAAAGTATGCATTAGAACCCTTCAAACACGAGCCCCTGCGAATCTTCCCACATGTTGAACACACATCATTGGGAGCCACACCACCAACACCTTAAGGCCTAGGGAAGTCATTGGCAAATCCCCTATTAGTAGCTTGAGGAGGCCCTTGCCCTTGATAGAATCGGCCACCCTATGGAACTTACCCCAAAGATTTTCTCTCTTGGCCTCATGGCCCCTCCTCTTTCTCAAATTTTTCTCCTCTATTTGCTCAGTATATGTGATCAACCGAGACAAATCCATATCACCAATAAGGTAGGTGGACTAATATTCCTCAGTCACTAAGTCGGAGACCCCCAATATAAATTTATTCATCCTTGATCTAGGATCGGCTACTAAGTGAGGAGCATACTTTGAAAGTTGATTAAATTTGAGGGCATACTCCCTCACACTCATAGCACCTAATTTCAAGTTTATAAACTCTACCAACTTTGCTTCCCTAAGCTCAAGAGGGAAGAACAGATTAAGGAAGGCCAATTTGAATTCCTCCCAAAGCACCACACAACTATTCCCATTCTCACCCTTCCATTTATCATACCAAATTTGGGCTACCCCATTGAGTTGGTATGCCGCTAACTCTACCTTATCATTCGGCCCAATGATATTCAAGATTTTGTAAACCTCATCAATGAAATCTTGTGGATCTTCATCCACCTTTGACCTATGGAAAACCGAAGGATTCATCCTCATGAAATCCTTACCCTAGCTCCTGGTGTAGTAGCATGAGGGGCTTGGCCCTTTGTTGGAGTTGGTTGGCCATTACTTGGGCAAGTATAGTAACAGTATCCCGTAGCTAACCATTGGTTGGTTGCTCCTCGTGAGTTTGGGCACATCTTCCTTCAGTATTTGTCACGATCTAGTATAGCAAAGAATAATTATTATGGGGAAAAACTCACCATAACTCTATAGCACGACTTAAAACATGAAGAAGGGAAACATTTCTTAAAACCCTCAGATCCTCCTATTCATAGTCATGGCGCACATCACAACAATGAATAGGATTCTAATCGACGCGGTGTGTTGGACTCCGAGGATCTATCAACCTCATTCTGTGAAACCAAGTCTGTCATGACCCAAGCCTAAGGCCTAGACATGATATGGCGAAATAAGGAAACTAAAGGAACACTAATCAAGCCTCTTAACTTGTTATTACACATCATGGGTCGCAAAAGCGTATAAAAGTCATAAAGTAAGAAAAAGGGGCAAAGCAGCTCAGTGATAGCTTGTCAAAGCATCAACAACAAGTGACAAGGAGTCATAGTTCTTATCATAAGTACATAACTTATTCAATAACACCTCTAAATACATAGATACAGTTGGGGCCAAGACAAAGTAATTGGGGTCACCCTTATAGTCAAAATAGAACATAAAAATAGAATGTCTCAATAAAAAGCAAGAGGAAAGCATAGCACAAGGTCCTCGAAATGAAGGACTCACCAACTAGCTAGAAATAGCACCGACTAGCCATATGGAGAAGGAGGATGACCAACTTGCACTCCCATTCCTACATGGTGTTATCATGTATGCAAGAGTATGCGTTAGTACATTTGAATGTATTAAGTATATGGAATGCAATGAAAAAAGAGATAAGCTTCATAATCAACGTGCATAACAATAGACAATAGGCATGATGTAGCAACATGACATGTATGATCAATGCATAAGTAAAACATGCTTAAGTAGCCCATGCTCATATAGAATATCGTATGTATAGAAGAGACCAGCTAAATTTCTAATGTACAAACCCCTTGGTAGGTTAGTGATGTTGCCACCCCATTACTTAGGTGGTGAGGTACTAACCCTCACTAGGTTGGTAATAATGTCGCCTTATCACCAAGGTGGAGAAGTATAAACCCTTCAGTAGGTTGGTGAATACTAACCCCCATCTAGGTTAGTGATGATGCCACCCTATCACTAGGTGGAAAAGTACAAACCTTTCACTAGGTTATCTGGGTGCTCAAATCTCCTAGATTGGGCATGGTCGATTTTACACTTTATATAGGATTCATCATATGGTCTAATGCAACACTGTATATAGGATTTATCATATACAAAGGCTTATTTCATCATCATATAGTCAATCATATCATACCTCATGCTTTGGACCTTCATTTCCATAAGATACCCTAGTTAGACATTTTATCAAACACTTGGGGTGTGTGTAATGAGGGTAAAAGACCATGCAATTTAGAGATAAAATCATGCAAGAAAATTTGTTATAAAACCATCAATCAACACCTTGCAACAAGCGCAAGACATTCATATTAGAACCCCTCATCAAATCGAATATTAGATCCAAGATTTAGAGTTCAAAATATGCTAAAACAACCATACTTTCATGAACTTAAATTATGGTGTAGTAAATTTCACAATATACAAGACCCACATGTAAAAATCAACTTTAAATCCTACAATATTAGTAAAAAGAGACTTAGGCACCATGGGTGAAAGGACCCAATGGTCAACACCATATACCTTAGCTTTGGAGAAGTTCTTGGTGAAGATTGAAAATAGAGGCTTGAAACTTGAAGGAAATCACTGGTTCTAGATGAGGGTTTTTGGACCTAGATCTGGGTGTGAAAATATGACTTAGTGTTGGAGTGAGTATTGAGAAATGCTTAGGGTGATATGAGGATGAAATAATTTTAAGTATAGGTAAAAACATGTATGGAAAATCTTAGGCCCAAGACTTAAAGTCTTGGACCAAAGCTGAAAAACTGAGGCCCCAAAAACACTACTCCGCGTCGCGAAGGGGGCGCAAGAACCTCACTATTTTTGGCCCCCTTCAAAAATTGATAATTCAATTTCCTTGCTTTAAAATTGAGGTTAGACCCTTTTCCCCCTAATTTTGACCTCTTGAATAAAAATCCAAAGTTTTGGACTCATTGGGGATGGTTTGTAAAGAAACTATCATGACCTAAGCCTAGGACCTAGGCGTGACATGGCAAATGGGAATTCGAAGGGATCCCAAACAAGCCTCTTAAGCATACATGGCACTTCCTTAGTTTCACAGAAGTATAAAAGAGTAGTAAACATATAGCATATAATTTCTGAGGAACATGGGGCTCTAGACTCATGCTATGGGGATGTTATAGGGAGGAGGATAACATGGATCATGTAGAAAATAAGTCTAAGGGATGGGTAAGTATGACTCACGCTGTGGAGGCATTTAGGGACTTCGAACTTCTATCACATCCATCCACGTACAATAAGCATAGAAGGGGAAAAGGGACTAATGGAAATCTTCATAATTACATAAAGATAATAGAAGTAAAGCTCAATACATAAGCTTTTATATCTAACAACACCTTTAATATGAGTGGAATGGGGGCCAAGACATCTCCCAAGATCACCCTCAAAAGATAAAATGTCTAAAGTAGGCAAGTCTTAAAAAGCATCAAAGTAAAGTGGATGGTTGTCCCAGAAATGGAGGATTTAACAGTAGTAGTCTTCAAAGGATTCCGACTAGCCACGAGGAGGAAGAGGATGAACAAGAGCTCCATTCCCTACATGGTTAGATCATGTAGGAAAAAAGTATATATTAGTACTTGGAATGTACTAAGTATGCGAGGTGATATGCAACAAGAAATATAATCTATAATATTCAATATGCATAATCATAATCAATGGACATGAACTTAATATGACATGTATGATTAATGCTTAAGTTAAAACATGCATGAAGATAATCACACTTACATAATATATCATACATATGTGGGAGGATACCTTAACTGACATGTAAGACCAAGTGAGCATGTCATGGCCCAAGCCTAGGGCGTAGACGTAACACAGTGAATTGGAACCGAAGAGACCCCAAGCAAGCCCCTTAACATATCATTCACACATGTTTTGTTGCAGAAGTAAGGTAAACAACAACAAGCGATATAAATTTAAATGGAATTGGGATTAAAGGTAGTTCTTTGATAATCACAAAAGCATAAAATAGTCAAGAACATAACATAAATGCATCATAGTATCCAACAACATCACCAACATGGAATGGAGCGAGGGCTAAGACACTCCCCGAGCTCACCCTCATAGTAATAAGTATTTAACATAAGAAGGAGTCTCAACATAACATGAAGTAAGTAGATATTGTCCCCGTATTTGAGGACTCACCAAAACTTTTTCCAAGAATCGAACTAGCCACATGGAGGATGATGATCAAAAGGAACTCCAGTTCCTGCATGGTGATATCATGTAGCATAGGGTATGTGTTAGTATGTTTGAATGTACTAAGTATGTGGGATGCGATGTAATAAAGACATAAGACAATATATTCAAGATGTATCATCATAAATAATGGATATATAATCTCAACATGGCATATATGATCAATGCTTATAATAAAATATGCTTGAAAAATATTCAACTTGTATGATACATAATATTTATATGGGAAGAGACATTAAGCTACATAGACTAAGTGAGGTAGTGCTTGGAATCCAAGGCATATCACTCCCTTGGTAAGGTGATTGAGGCATGTCACCCCCTCGACAAAGTGATCGAGGCATGTCAACCCCTTGCCTTCGGCAAGATGTGTCTACTTGCCAATGTAAGACATACATGATAATATGAATAATCCGAGGCATGTCACCCTCTGACAAGGTGATCGAGGTATGTCACCCCCTGACAAGGTGTGGTGTAACTAGATGGATCCACTAGAAACAATAAAAGGGATATTATATCCTATATGGCACATAGTTTAGAGACTAAGACTTTCTATTAGGACCCTTTGAGTCAATGCCCCATCTTAAGCCTCAATTGGTGCTAAGGCTAATCTTACAGAATACTTGAAATAGTCATGACTTGAATATCTTGTAAGAAATATGATACCACGACATGAGTAGCTCATAAATATGAGTGACCTTTATTAGTGAGCCTAACTTGAACATAAGAGTAGATAATAATCATAAATGATCCTTACTTTAACACGAGTGGCTCACAAGAGGTAAAAAGCTTGAAATAGGGCTCAACTTGATACTTTTAATGAAATTAGTACATGCTTGAAAGCTCTTAATCATCACGAAGTCATTGACTTGTAAATCATATAATAGATCATCAATAACTCGAGAATTCTTATCATGTCATTTTATCAAACACATGGTGTGTTCATGATACTTGTTCAAAATTATGCAATTCAAGAGTGAAATAATATGAGTAAACTTATTGCAAATCAATGCATTAACATGTAGTAAAACCCTCATGTAGGGTAGCTTGAAATCTATCACAAAAGCCTATAATAGTTCATAGTGTCATAACTCAAAATATACATAGTCTCAATAGATAAAAGCAATTCATGGAAAAAGCTCGAAATAAAAACTCATGCATAATCAATCAATACTTATCAAAACCCTAACATGATTTATGCTTCTATTTAGTAATAAGAGATACCCATAGATAATACAACTTGGAAACATGCAATTTTTCATAAAAAGAGAAGGTTGGGCTCCATGGGGAAAAGGACCCATGGATGAAGATCCACATGCCTTAAAACATTGAATTCCTTGAGGTGAACTTGAAGTAGACGTAGAGCTTGAAATGAGTCCTTGAGTCCCAAAATTGAGTTTGAAATCCTTATATTTGATTGAGAGAATTGATAGAGTTTTAGGGAGGTTTGAGAGAGGGTTTTATGAGTTATATAGTTTAAAAATGACTAAGTATAGGTGATTTGATGTTTAAGTATGCATGGGTCTATGACCCCAACTCCCTTGGGCAGAATAAGAAAAGTAACAAAAATATTGCACTGGTTCGCATCCCTAGCACAATGCAGACTAGTTGTGGACTACAATTTACACAGTGGCGCGCCCTAGGCGCATCATGCCTTCGACATGGATAGCCACTGGAAGTGAAATTAGAAAATATTATTTTTTGGAGCCAAACATTTACTATTTTTTGGCTTTGGAGTATGATGGAATAAAGCAAAATGGCTCTTTAAACTATCGGCGCTTTTTTCATTCGTGAAGTAGCAGTTAGTCAATGCAACTTTCAACGCTCCTCATGGGTGATCTGGAAACAGCCACTTTGTGTTTTTAAACATAGGGGTTAGGCTACGTACATCTGACCCCCCTTACCCCGCAATGAGCGAGAGCCTTTTGAGGCACTGTGGTATATTGTTGTTATTGTCTTCTAAAATTTGGGTTATGCATATTTTTCACTCAACTTTTCTCCTTGACCGAGAATATGTAGTCAAATTTTAAAACTACGCACGAATTTTGAGATATATGGAAATTATGATTATGGGGCATTCTGAAGCACATGTGGGGCATTTCAGAGTTACTACTTGGAATGTCGATGTTCACTCCCCACTGAATAAAGGAGTGGTCTACTAGCAAAGGTAAACTAAGCATAATCCCACATAGTGCGTAACATGACCTAGTTGTATCCTCTATATAATCCTATTTAGGAAAATAATGTAAACCTATGGTGCCACATGGTTCACAGACCAAGACTTTTTATAGGAACCTCTTGGGTCGAGCACCCACCTTAAGTCTCTTTTGGTACTAGGTCTAGTCCCATAGAATACTTGAAATAATCATAAGCTCAATCACAACTTGTATAACTTGTAAAAACATGATAACATGCCATGAGTATCTCATTCGAATAGATTACCTCTACACATGGCATACACCTTGTACTAGAGGGTAAAAACATAGAATAGACTTGACCCCTTCTAGTAGGCATTTCATTATACATGAGGATAGAAATTATAACATAGTACCCTTCTAGTGAGCTTTAGATAGTATATGAGGATAGAGTAGTTATAATGCGTAACCACTTCATGTAGACATGATTTTCTAATAAGAGGTAGAATATATATCATAAGAGATCAAAGTTTTACTTACAAATCATGGGAACTTTTTGTGAGTTCAAATACATGCTTAGGAGTTTATAACTTATCATAATATTCTAGTTTTACAATTCATGCAATAATCTTTCATCAACATAAGAACCCTTGTCATGTAGAATTAGTCAAAGATGGTGGGTATATGCACATATACTTAAAATCATGCACTTCAAGAATATGAGACAATAGAGGAGTAAGATCAATTCATTTAAAGTTGTTCAAATCAACCCACCACCATTGTAGTTAATCCCTTGTTTTGTGTGTCATGAAATCCACAACAAAATTCACAAGTTCTTCCATAGCTTTTCATACCATCATAGAGCACATGAATTTAATATCATAAAATCCATCACAATGTCAAATCCCAACAATATTTAGCATAGTAAAATATTTGCTTGAAGTACCCAAATAGAAATCATATATATAATGCATAATAATATCACCATAAGTAAGAGTTCATAAATGCCCTTAGAATAATCCATAAATCTCATATAGTTTGAGAAGAATATTGGTTGGACTTGTGGGAAGGAAGGTTCCCACAATCTCACACACATACCTTGGTGTGATTATGGTGGAAAAAACCTAATTCGGAGATAGAAGATTCGAAACCCTAGATTGAACCCTTTTCTTGAAAGCCTTAAAGAGCTTGAGAGAGTGTTGAGACTTAGAGTGTTTTTGGAATAAGGAGGAATAAGGTGAATTATGATTGTATATGCTGATAGGGGACATAGATGGGGTCAAAACGACATAGCTTGGACTTAGAAAAAGAGGAAAATTCAAATTTACCCCTGTGAAAATCCTGGTCGGACAGGTCTACGAGACCTCATTTATGGGTCATAGAATATGCTATGGCCCGTAGATGGGGTTTCCTCTGATGGAACTTTTTACAAACTTCAAAGACCCTTATCTCTGATTCTCATTCTATAAGATCGTCTACAACTTATAGAGGACTTTACAGGTCATTTGATTATTTGTAAATTGAATTTTAGAAAAATCCCAAATTTCATCAAGTCAGCCAGGCTCTATAAACCCACTTTATAGGTCGTACTTCATCTTACGAGTCGTAAACCCTCTCCATAAACACTAATGATTCAAATTTTCCAAACCTTACTTCTTACATGTCACCTACCCCCATAAGTGGGGTCTTACAATATTTTTCCCTAGGGAACACTTGTCCCTGAATATGCTAATGCAAGCTTTAAAAAAAAAGTTTATGCACCATATGATAAAATACAACACATACACCATGCAAAATCTTTAAACCATGTTTCAAATAGCACTTATAATGCAACTTCACATTCAGATAAACATGCATGAATATTATGGAAATGGTATGCAAGGAGAGGAGATTGTAAGTTGGGAAAGTCCTGTTGCCTCAAGCTTGATCAGAGTGGAAAAGATAGGGATATCACTTCTTCATATCAGCTTCGACTTTCCATGTGGCACTTTCAACGTGTTGATTCCTCCAAAGGACTTTGACGGACGTCACATTTTTGTTTCTCAACCTCTTTACTTTCCTATCAAGTATTTCCACCGGGAATTTCTCATAGCTCAAGTTATGTTTTATGACACCCATAACATCTAAGGGCAATGTAGAACTTAGGTCACCTCCACACTTTCTCTTCATACCCAATCACCAACATCAAACTCAAGATCTCTCCTTCTTGTGTCGAAGTAGGACTTTTTCCTACTTTGAGCTATCTCCAATCTCTCCCTTATCAACCTTAATTTTTCCAAGGCCTCTATACCCAATAAAAGTTTTTCCCCATATCAAACCACCCAATAGGGGACCTAAATTACCTACCATATAGGGCTTCAAAGGGAGCCATCAAATGCTAGAGTGAGAGCTACTATTGTAAGTGAACTCAATAAGTGGAAGATATTCATCCCAAGTAGCTTTGATCTCCAAAACACAAGCCCTAAGCACATCTTCAAGAGTTTGAATTTTTCTTTTGGCTTGGTCGTTTGTATAAGGATGAAATGTCATGCTAAGCTTGACTTTAGTACCAAGACCCTTTTGGAAGGACCTCCAAAAGTGAGAAGTGAATTGAGCACCACAATCTGAAATAATAGACAATGATACCCCATGCAACTTGTCTGACTCATGAATATATATCTTAGCATAATCTTCGGCAGCATAAGTTGTTTTAACCTGTAGAAAGTGAATTGATTTTGTCAGTAACAACCCAAATAAAATTAAAATGTTTCCTAGTATTTGGTAGACCAATCAAAAAATCCATGTTGATCTCTTCCCACTTCCAAGTAGGAATTTCTATGTCTTGAGCTAGGCCACCCAACCTTTGGTGTTTGGATTTGACTTGTTGAGAATTGTGATAACCAGCTACAAACCTAGCAATATCTATTTTCATACCACCCTGATGTTCACACTCCAACAGTAAAATGGTCACTATCATGTATAAACCTAACCAAAGGCTAGGGTCGAATCTACAGGAAATATAGGGTTTGGCCAAATCGACTCACCAAGAATCATTTCAAGTATCAATCAACTGTTTTCTCTAAAGGGGAGGGGGTTTGCAAATTGGAGTGAAATAACTATAAAAGTTATACTAACAATCACAAAGAGACATTCAATTTGAGGATCAACTTGGGAATTGTGTTCCCTATGATTCACTAACTCAAATACCTCGGATAACATAACTTACTTAGGACATCGCATGCAGGATGGTGACTTAGGTTCTTCTATCCCTTTGGTAAAGGGGAAGGTCAAATTTTACCATGGCGTTTGGTGGACAACTATGGTGTGCCAACTAACCATTACCTATTGTCCCAGTCAACTTCTCCTTGGTCAGGTTTGGTTGATTAGATGTGAACACATTAATGGTATCCTATCACCCATTTCCTTTTCGTATAAGCACTACCTTGGTCTGGATCATGACACTAGGCGAGGTTTGGTGTTGGCCATGATCAAATAACAAGCGATCCGAAGAAAAATGGATAATACATACAAATACCCAATTAAAGAAATGCAAATAATCCAGGTTATCTCAACTAGCTACTCATGGTTCCCACAACTCCAAGTTTTGGGGGTTTAGGTACTCATAGGTCTGGGCAAAATCACAAATAATGAATAAAATTGACATAGTTAAGAGATTACCCAAAGAAAATAAAAAATATAAACTACCTTGATTATGGATTCACAAGCTTAAATAATGGAATTGAATTACAAGTGATTCTAATCCCCAAATTGGGTCTTCAAAGTGAAACCCTAAATCCCTACTCTAAAACCATTAAAGATTGTCTCTAGAAAGGATATTCAGTTCTCTACAATCTAACTTTTTTTCTAAAAAACCCTAACTTATACTATTTATACCATTTACCGAAAGGACCTTAAAATAAATAATAAAAGTTGTTTGCAATAGTTATGGCTCATAGGTATGACTCGTAGGTAACCTACGAGTCATAATCTGGCTTTCTTAGTTATGACCTGGCATTTTCGATTTAACTGCTATGATTCATACCATGAGTCGTGGTCTGATCTATGACTCGTACCCTGGGCTCGTATGACCGAACTTCAATTTCTCAGATTTTAATTTTTGAAAGTTGTTAATCACTACGGTCATCTCCTATGACTCATGGCTTGGGCTACAACTTGTAGAGGGCCTTGTAGGTCCTCAAATTTAACAAAATCTGCTACTTTTCCCAAAGATTAAGCCAACCCATATTTTATGCAAAAAAACACAAAACACATAAAAAACCATAAAAAAATCACATTGAGAATACATAAAATCCGTTATGTTAGGGACCAAATATGATGTATTTTGACAGCACATCAACACCCTTAACTTAGAATTGTTGCTTGTCCTCAAGCGACAACTTAATGTGGATGGATAATGAGCAATACATAGCAATCATCCTTATGGCATATACTTTACTCAATTTCAACTTGGGTACCCAAGCTAGCATTTTCAAAACCTGATTGTATAACTACCAAGCAAATCAAGGCACATTGATGCATTTGACAATCCAACTATAACAAGCTAAGGAGTATCAACAATTCATAATCACTGAACAAGTCATATTCTAACTATGCAATGCAAGTGTCCTCGCTGAAAAGAAGTCCCCTTTTACCCTTAACAAGAAATCACAACAGATTGAGGGGCTGTGTACGCATACTCACTCTCGCAAATGAAATTATTGCCTGATGACCAATAAGATAGGCTTTTACATATACTCACGCCACTACAAAAAAATAGGTCTTTAACAATGCAAACTTTTGTCGTTAAAAATACAAATTTCACTGTCACCGATCGTTAAAAGTTTCGCCATTAAATGTTCAGCGATCGAATTAAATCCGATCGTCAAAAAGCTTTAACAACGATAAAAATTCATTCGTTATACCTATTTTCAACGATCAAATTTTTCCTTCACTAATTGGCATTCTAGTTAGTAAAAAAAGTGGCATGCCAGGAGCATAGCTGGGGACGGGTCCGACGACAAGGATCTATTGTACATAGCCTTACCTTGCATTTCTGCAAGAATATGTTACCAAGGTTTGAACTCGTGCTCTTCTGGTCACATGACAAGAACTTTACAAATTACTTCAAGACTCTCTTCAGTTCTAGTTATTAAAATCATAATTATAACCACAAATTAGGTCAGCAAACGTGCATATACAGACACATACAAATAAGTGCTCATATGAAACATACAAATTGATTATATTCACATTAAATTCATAGTAACTATAAAGACTGATATTACATAATGTTACAAAAATATAGACATACAAATTGTATGATATTATATATTTTTTAACTCTTAGTAAAAGGAAAACTAGAATATCTTTTCTTAAATACAAAAAATATTCTTCCTGTGTTTCAAAAATTTTTCGTTGCTTATACTTCTTTACACTTTCTTATAGGATGAGTTTTTCAAACTGCATGATCTATCACAAGACAAATATAAAAATTTCATGTAAGGTTATTAATAACACTCCTAATAACTATTACCTTTTTTATTAAGGCAACATCAGAGATTCAGTACAATAAGATATAAACTTTGTTTTTATTCTTACAATCAAATAAAAAGAAAGTTGGGTTTCTAGTTCTAGATATAAAGTTATTTGTTTTGTAGTTTGTACCTTAAATTATTGACTTTTTGTACATTGATTCATTGATAAAACCCCCAACTTCTTTTAGTTTTACTTTTTATACTAATAGTACTCACCTAATATAAATAATTCAATATCATTAAAATATTATGAGATACAAATCAATTCTACCATCTTAAATTTTAAATAATAAAAAAATCACGATCTCTTAATTAATTTAGTAGTTGATTATATGTCATGTAAAACTTTTAAATAAATTGTTTGTTTGAATTATATTTTTCTAACTCAAACCAATGATTTTTCTTTGTATAAACCTGTTAGTTTCACAACCAATAATGAAAAAAGTTGACACAATATATATTTTTATTAAAAAATCTTTATTACTGAATATTGATTCTTAAGTCTATTGATCGAGGTAATTTGCAAGTGGAGAAACATCTTTCCTGTTGAGAAAATTACTTACTACAAATTTATATAACTTTTCTACCTTAAGTAATCTCATAAGCTCATAATAATTATTTAATATTATTACTTCTATTTTTAATTTTTTATTTTAATATAATTTTTTATTTTGACCTACTTTATCTTGCATCATTAAAAAGGTCAATTAAAGATGAATAAATTATCTCTCAAAATAAAAACGCATATAGAAACTATATCAAGAAAATATTTAAGTTAAAAAAATTATGCAAAAAAAATTATAACTAAATGCTTTTATAATATTTTAAAATTTTATATGATTGGCTATAATAAGAATAATGGATAGAGTTATTAGAAAATAATACACTAATATTTTTTCTTTTTGCTAAACTTTTTTTTATTATGAAATAATAAAAATTATAAAAGATGGAGGATTCTTATTAGAATTATGGAATGATTAATATGTCAAGACCCAAGCCTAGGCCCTACACGTGACACTGTGAATGGGAAACCCAAAGAGACCCTAAGCAAGCCTCTTAACATATCATAACACATCCTTTGTTGTGAAAGCAATAAAATACAACAACAATAGAGTAAAATAGGGACAACAAGGCTAAGAAACAACTTCCATATCATAAACATCAAGAGTCAAGAGAGAGTCAAAGCTTATAACATTACAAATGGCATTTCCAACAAAACCTCTGCTACATAGATAAGACCGGGGGCTAAGACAAGCAACCAGACTCACCCTCATAGTCAACTGATGACGTTCATGCTCCAATAAGAAAGCAATCACTGTCAACAACTAACGTAACAAGAGGTTAGGGTCGAATCTATAGGGATCACGGGGCTTGACTATATCGATCCACTACCAATTAATTCAAGCAATGCTTACCAAAATCTCTAAATGAGAGGGGGGGGGGTTCTTTGTAAATCAAGAACAAAAATAAAAACTAAACTAGCGATGTGGGAAGACACTAAAATTTAGGGACAACTTGAGAATTGTGTTCCCCATGATTCATTGACTCAATTGCCCTAGAAAACACAACTCTAATTGAGAATTCACATGTAGGATGGTAACTTAGGTTCTTTCAGCCCTCTTGTGAAGGTGAAGGTCAAATTTCACCATGGCGCGTGGTCAGTAACCATGGTGTGCCAACTAACCATTATTCATTGTCCCAGTTAACCTTTCCTTAGTCAGGTTTGGTTGATTAGGCGAGAACACATCAATTGAATCCTTTCATTTACTTTTCTTTTCCTATTCGTCACTACCTTGGCCAAAATCGTTATAATAACTCCAAAAGGTGCCTCAGAATGCCTAGAATTTAATTTTCTTATATATTAAAATCCGTTTGTGATTTTAAAATTCTGCCTTCAGATTCTTGTTTAGGGGGTCCAAATTAGAGGAAAAAGGGTCTAACTCCAATTTAAGAGCAAAGATTTAGCAATTATGAAATTTCAAAACTCAATTTCCGGAGGGGTTTTTATGTCTCCCTCGCGATGCGCCGCTATGTATTTTTGAACTCTATTTTTCAGCTTTGGTCCAAGACTTTAAGTCTTGGGCCTAAAATCTCCCATACGTGTTTTTATCCATACTTAGTTATGTTTCATCCTTATATAATCCTAAATATTTTCCAATACTAACTCAAACACTTAATCATATTTTCATTCCTCAAACTCAAGTTCCAAACTCTCATCCCAAGCTACGGTTCTCCTTCAAGGTTCTTCTTCAAGCTTTAAGTATCGATCTCCAATCTTAACCAAGTTCATC
Organism: Solanum sejunctum; assembly: GCA_025642045.1. NCBI lineage: Eukaryota > Viridiplantae > Streptophyta > Magnoliopsida > Solanales > Solanaceae > Solanum > Solanum sejunctum. The sequence continues at coordinate 35,810 of JAOTQJ010015306.1, read as the reverse complement.
CTAAGCTAAGGTATGTGGTGTTAAACTATTGGGTCCTTTCACCCATGGTGCCTAAGCTCCTTTTTTACTAATATTGCATGATTTAAAGTTGATTTTACATGTGGGTCTTGTATATTGAGAAATTTACTACAAAATGATTTAGTTCATGAATGTATGGTTGTTTTTTAACATGTTTTGAACTTTAAATCTTGGATCTAATGATGGATTTGATAAGGGGTTTTGGTGTGAATATATTGGGAGTGTTACAATGTGTTGATTGATGGTTTTACTACAGATTTTCTTGCATGATTTCATCTCTAAATTACATGTTCTTTTACCCCCACTACACCCCCCAATGTGTTTGATAAAATGTATGATTATGATTTCTCGAGGAAGTAAAGGTCCAAGGCATGAAATATGATATGGATGATGTTATGATAATGAAATGAGCTTATGTATATGATTCTTCATATATGAAATGTAGTACAAAAATATATGATGAATCCTATATAAAGTGTAGAATCGACCATGCCCAATTCAGGGGGTTTGAGCACCCAGATAGCATGGTGAAGGATTTATACTTCTCCACCTAGTAATGGGGTGACATCATCACTAACCTAGATGGGGTTTGTACTCGTCAACCTAGGGAAGGTTTATACTTCTCCACTATAGTGATGGGGCGACATTATCACCAACCAAGGGTTAGTACTCATCCACCTGAGTGATGGGGTGGCAACATCGCTAACCTACCAAGGGCTTTATACTTTGGAAATTTAGTTTTGTCTCTTCTATATATATGATATCTTATATGAGCATGGTTACTTAAGAATGTTTACTTATTCATTAGTCATACATGTCATGTTGCTATATCATACCTATTATTTATTATTATGCATGTTGATTATAAAACTTATCTCTTGTTATATTGCATCCAACATACTTAGTACATTCAAATGTACTAACACATACTCTTGCCTACATGATATCACCATATAGGAATAGGTGCTCAAGTTGATCATCCTCCCCCTCCACATGGCTAGTCGGTGCTATTCCAAGCTTATTGGTGAGTCCTCTATTTTGAGGACCTTAGTCTATTATTGCTATTATCTATGTATTTAGACACTTTCTTGTGTTTTATTTTGACTATGAGAGTGAGTCTAGTTACTTTGACTTGGCCCCCACTCTATCCATGTATTTAGAGGTGTTGTTGGACTAGTTGTGTAATTATGATATGAGCTATGACTTTTTGTCTCGATGTTGATGTTTTGGCAGGCTATCCCTTAGCTTTTTTGCTCCTCTGTACTTATTTTATGTCTTTTATATGCTTCTACTACCAATGATGTGTAATGATAAGTTAAGAGGCTTAATTGAGATTCCTTTGTGTTTCCCATTCGCATTATAACGTCTAGGCCCTAGGTTTGGGTAGTAACAAGCTTAGTATCATAGCACTAGGTTGATAGATCCTCGGAGTCCAACACATCGCATTGATTAGTGTCCTATTCATGGTTGTGAAGCGTGCCATGACTATAAATATGAGGCTTTGAGGTGTTTTAGAAAATATTTTCCTTCTTCATATTTATGTCATGCTATAGAGTTGTAGTGAGTTTTTCCCCCCAATGATTATTCTTTGATATGCTAGATCATACCAAACACTAGAGGAAGATGTGCCCAAACTCCCAAGGAGAAACCTACCAATGGTGAGCTCTGGGATGCCCTTACTATAATTGTCAAAGGGGAGCCAACCAAGTCTAAGAAGAGGCTAAGTCCCTCATGCGACTACCCCGAGAGCTAAGGTAAGAGACTTCATGAGGATGAATCCTCCGATTTTTCATTGGTCAAAGGTGGAGGAAGACCCCAAAGAGTTCATTGATGATATCTATATAACCTTGATTATCATGGGTTTTGGACCAAATGAAAAGGCAGAGTTGGCGATGTACCAACTCAAAGGGGTATCCCAAATTTGGTATAAGTAATGGAAGGGTAAGAAGGGGGTTAGTAATGTTGTTCTTTAGGAGGAGTTCAAATTGACCTTTCTTAATTGGTTTTTCCCTCTTGAGCTTAGGGAGGCAAAGTTGCTAGAGTTTATAAACTTGAAACAGGGTGCTTTTAGTGTGAGGGTGTATGCCCTCAAATTTAATGAAATTTCAGAGTTACTACTCACTTGGTGGCCAATCCTAGCACAAGGAAGAATAAGTTTGTTATGGGGGTCTCTGACTTGGTAAGTGAAGTATGTCGGTCTACCATGCTTATTGGTCACATGAACTTGTCTCGATTTATGACTTATGCCAAGCAAATGGAGGATGAAAAGATGAGAAAAAGGAGGGGCCATGAGGCAAAGAGATCCCTTCATGGGGGCAAGTTCCATATGGGTGGACGATTCCATCAAGGCCAAAGGCCTCTTCATGCTACAAATCGGGAGTTTTCCAATGACTTCCGTAGACCATAAGGTATTGGTGGTGTGGATCCTGATGATGTGTGTCCTAATATGGGAAGAGCCTTACTGGCCCATGTTTAAAGTGTTCTAAGGTATGCTTCGATTATGGGTATCTTGGTCACAAGAAGGTAGATTGTCCAAGAAATTGTGTCAAGGGCCATGGTGCAAATACGATTGCATTGGGTAGAGGTAGTCCTTAAGGTGGTTCCCCAAGTCACAATCAATTCTATTCTCTATATGAAAGGCAAAGGATTAGTGATGTTCCCGATGTTGTTATTGATATGTTGAAAATTTTTGACTTTGATGTGTATGCTTTGATTGATCTAGGTGCCACTCTTTCCTTTGTTACCCCTCTTGTTGTTAAGACGTTTCATGTTGTTCCTGAGTTGTTGCATGAGTCATATGAAGTGTCTACTCCTATTGGTGCCTCTATTGTTGCTAGTAAAGTATATAGGAGTTGTCCTATTTGCATTTTGCATAAGTTATTGCCTTTTTATCTTGTTGAATTAGACATGGTTGATTATGATGTCATACTTAGGATGGATTGATTGTATGCCTATTATGTGTCTATTGATTGTATAACCCATAGGGTCAAGTTTTAATTTTCTAATGAACCCATCCTTGAGTGGGAAAGTTAAGATGTTTTGGTCAAAGGTAGATTCATTTCACGCATTAAAGCCCATAAGTTGATTTCTGAGGGGGTGTTTGTATCATCTTGTGAGGGTTAAAGATATGGAGTATAAAGTCCCTTCTATTTACTCAGCCCCCATTGTAATTGAGGTTTTTGATGTCTCCCCAAATGACCTTGCTGGTTTTCATCTCGAGAGAGATAGATAGATTTTGGCATAGATCTCCTTCTCGACACTCAACCTATCTTTATTCCCCTTTACCGTATGGCCCCTGTGGAGTTGAAGGAGTTAAAAGAGCAATTCAAAGATTTATTGGAAAAGAGATTACCTTGTCAATCACCTTAGGGTGCACCAATGTTGTTTGTAAAGAAGAAAGATGGGTCACTTAGAATGTGCATTGACTGCCGGTAGATCAATAGGGTCACTATAAAGAATAGGTATGCTCTTTGAGAGTTGGTGACTTGTTTGACAAATTGTAAGGAGCTAGCTTTTTTTCTAAGATTGATATTCAGTTCTTGTAACATCAAGTTAGGGTGAGGGAGTGTTATATTCCCAAGATGGACTTACAAACTAGATATGGGCACTATGAATTTGTGTTAATGTCTTTTGGGTTTACTAATACACCAATCATCTTTATGGACCTAAGTAAATAGGGTCTTCAAACCCTACCTTGATTCCTTTGTCATGGCCTTTATTGATGATATTTTGATCTATTCATATAATAGAGAGGAGCATATGGGTCATTTAAGGGTGGTATTGCAAAGATTGAGCGAGGAAAGATTGTATGCTAAGTATAACAAGTGTGAGTTATGGTTGAAGGAGGTTTCATTCTTGGGTCATGTAGTTTCAAGGGATGGCATTAAAGTGAATCCTAAGAATACCAATGTGATTACAAATTGGCCTAGACCATTGACCCCGTCAGATATTAGGAATTTCTTGGGCCTTGCAATTGACTATAAAAGGTCTGTGAATAGATTCTCCTCTATTGCTTCCCCTTTGACAAAATTGACTCAAAAGAGGGTTAAGTTTGAATGGGCTGATGAATGTGACAAAAGCTTCCAAATATTGAAAGAAAGACTTGTGTTTGCTCCTATATTGTTACTACTGGATGGGCTTGAGGGTTTTGTTATGTATTGTGATTCATCTATAGTTCTTTTGGGTTGTATGCAAATGCAAAATAGTAACGTCATAGCCTATGCTTCTAGGCAAGTCAAAGTGCATGAAAAGAACTGCCCTACCCATGATCTTGAATTAGCCACCGTGGTGTTTGCATTAAAGATTTGGCATCATTATTTGCATGGGGGTGTATGTTGATGTCTTCACCGATCATAAGAGCCTTCAATATGTGTTCACACAAAATGATCTCAACTTGAGACAAACAAGGTCGCCAGAACTTCTCAAAGATTATGACATGAGTGTGTATTATCATCTGGGTAAGGCAAATGTGGTGGCGGATGCTTTGAGTCGAGTGTCCATGGGTAGCCTAGCTCATGTGGATGGTGGTGATAGGGAGATGGCTAAGGAGGTGTATAGGTTGGCTAGATTGGGGGTTAGGTTGGAAGAGGTTAGTGATGATGGTGTTGTGGTTATTAATAGGTTCAAGTCTTCCTTGGTTGATGAGGTAATAGCGAAAAAAGATCACGACTTATCCTTGATTGAATTGAAGACCTTGGTGAAAGAGGGCAAAGTAGAGTTTTTCTCCTAATGGGGAGATAGTGCCCTTAGGTATAAAGGTAGGTTGTATGTGCCATGTGTTGATGGTTTAGGGAGAGAATTGTTGATGAGGCCCATAATTCTTATTACTCTATCCACCCTAGTTCCACCAAAATATATAAAAACTTGAGGGATGTGTATTGGTGGGGAGGCATAAAGAGGGACATTGCTGAATTTGTTTTCGGTTGCTATAGCTGTCAAAAAGTCAAAGCCGTATATCAAAGTCTAGGTGGCTGACCCAAGACATAGAGATTCCCACTTGGAAGTAGGAGGTAATTAATATGGATTTTGTGGTTGGGTTGCCAAAAACTAGAAAAGGTTTTGATTCCATATGGGTGGTAGTTGATAGGATGACAAAGTCGGCTCACTCCCTATCGGTTGAAACCACATATGGAGATGAAGAGTATGCAAGGTTATACACTGAGGTTGCATGGGATTCATTGTCTATCATACCAGATTGTCGACTGCAATTCACTTCGCACTTTTAGAGGTCTTTCCAAAGGGGTCTTGGTACAAGAGTTCACCTTCATATGGCCTTCCAACCTCAAACGGATGGCCAAGTTGAAAGGACAATACAAACACTTGAATATATTCTTAGAACTTGTGTCTTAGAGATTAAAGTTAGTTGGAATGACCATCTTCCTTTGATTGAATTCATATACAACAATAGATATCACTCTAGTATCGGTATGGCTCCTTTTCAGGCTCTTTATGGGAGATGTTGTAGATCACTAGTGTGTTGGTTTGACATTAGAGAGGTGGATCTATTGGGACTGGATTTGGTTATAGAGGCTCTTGAGAAGGTTAAGATGATTAGGGAAAGGTTGAGAACGACCCAAAGTCATCAAAAATCCTATGCCGATGTAAGAAGGAAAGACCTAGAGTTCCAAGTGTCTGATTAGGTCTATTTGAAGGTTTTTCCAATGAAAGGTGTTGTCCATTTTGGTAAAAAGGGAAAGTTAAGCCCAAGGTATAATTGTCATTATGAGGTGATAGAGAGGGTTGGCAAGGTAGATTATGACTTGAAGTTGCCTAGTGAAATGAATTTGGTTCATTCGGTGTTTCATGTCTCTATGTTGAGAACATATGTTGGTGATCCTGATGCCATTATGCTTCTTCATATTATGGGTGCTGTGGGTATAACTTGACCTATGATGAGGTTTTGGTTCAGAACTAGGATAGGCAAGTAAAGAGATTGAGGAACAAAAATGTGGCATCTGTTAAGGTCCTTTGGAAGAACCAACAAGTTAAAAGTGCTACACAGGATGCCAAAGTGGACATACAAAAGCAGTATCCTCATATTTTCCACTCCACTCAAGCCTAAGGTACAAGTCCTAAGTCCTATATATGCTTTCAAGTCTTACATTTCAGCACCTATGTCATTCATATGCATTCATGTTTAAGTGGGTAAACTTATGATGATGATTTCACACTTATGTTGAGATTTTGAAAATAGTGTTTTGTATGTTATGTTGCATTCTTGTTGAGACTGATTTGTTCATGATTACTCTTATCTTGTATATCTCTTTACATTCAGGGACAAATTTTTCCAAGGGGGAGATATTGTACTAACCTAAAAAAATGCCCCTAAACGTGCCTTGAAATGCTCGAAATTTTAATTTCCTTATATCTCAAAATTCGCTTGTGATTTTGAAAATCCGACTTCAGATTCTTGTTCATGGGTCCAAATTAGGGAAAGAGTACCTAGCCCCGACTTAAGAGAAAAGATTTAGCAATTACAAAGTTTCAAAAATCAATTTCCCGAGGAGTTTTTATGTCCCCTTCGCGACGTGCCCCTATGTATTTTTGAACTCTATTTTTCAGCTTCGGTCTAAGACTTTAAGTCTTAGGCCTAAAAGCTCCCATATGTATTTTTACCCATTTTTAGTCATATTTCACCCTTATATGATCCTAAATATTTTCCAATACTAACTTAAACACTTACCATATTTTCACTCCCCAATCTCAAGTCCAAAAACCCTCATCCCAAGCCACGGTTCTCCTTCAAGGTTCTTCTTCAAGCTTCAAGTCTCGATCTCCAATCTTCACCAAGTTCATCCTAAGCTAAGGTATGTGGTGTTGAACCTTAGTTCCTTTCACCCATGGTGCCTAAGCAGCCTTTTTACTTATATTGCATAATTTAAAGTTGGTTTTACATGTGGGTCTTGCATATTGAGAAATTTACTGCACAATGATTTTAGTTCATGAAAGTATGATTGTTTTAGCATGTTTTGAGCACTAAATCTTAGATTTAATGTTAGATTTGATGAGGTGTTCTGAAGTAATTGTCTGGGGGGTATTGCAAGGTGTTGATTGATGGTTTTACTACATATTTTCTTACATGATTTTATCTCTAAATTGTATGGTCTTTTACCCCCACTACACCCCCCAAGGTGTTTGATAAAATGTCTAGTTATGGCTTCTTAAGAAAAGAAGGTCCAAAGCATGAGATATGATATGAATGATGTATAATGATGAAATGAGTTTATGTATATGATTATTCCTTTATGAAGTATTACATAAGAGCATATGATGAATCCTATATAAATAGAAGAATCAACCATGCCTAATTTGGGGGGTTTGAGCACCCAGATAACCTAGTGAAGGGTTTTTACTTCTCCACCTGGTGATAGGGCGGCATCATCACTATCCTAGTTAGGGGTTTGAACTCTTCAATCTAGGGAAGGGTTTGTATTTCTCTACCATGGTGATGGGGGTGGAATTATTACCAACCTAGATGAGGGTTAGTCCTCATCCAAGTAAGTAAGGGGATGGCAACATCACTAACCTACCAAGGGGTTCGAACTTTGGAAATTTAGTTTGGTCTCTTCTACACATATAATATCCTATATGTGCATTAGTTACTTAAGCATATTTTACTTATGCATTGGTGATGCATATCATGTCATTATATCATGCTTATTGTTTATTGTTATACATGTTGATTATGAAACTTATCTCTTGTTGCATGGCATCCCACATACTTAGAACATTCAAACGTACTAGCATATACTCTTGCCTATATGATATTATCATGTAGGAACCGATGCTCATGTTGATTATCCTCCTTCTCCACGTGGCTAGATGCTGCTATTCCACGCTTGTTGTTGAGGCCTCCATTTCAATGACCTAAGTCTATGATTGCTATTATCTATGTATTGAGATATTTTTGTATATTTTATTTTGACTATGAGGGTGAGACCAATTAGTTTGTCTTAGCCCCCGCTCTATCTATGTATTTCGAGGTGTTGTTGGATAAGTTGTGTAATTATAATATGAGTTATGACTCCTTGTCTTAATGTTTATGTTTTGGCAAGCTATCCCTTATGCCTTTTGCTCCTTTGTGCTTGTTTAGTGTCTTTTAAATGCTTTCGCGATTGATGATGTATAATAATAAGTTGAGAGGCTTGATTGGAGTTCCTTCGGGTTCCCTATTTGTTATGTCACGTCTAGGCCTTGGCTTGGATTGTGACAATTGTGGTAGTAGGCTAGGTTTGGTGTTGGCGACACCTAACAACAACCAAGATGAAGGGAAATAAACAATACATGCAAAATTCCACTTAAAGGTCACAAAGTTTATGTTATTTCAAGTCAGCTACTCATGGTTCCAAACAACCCTAAGTTATGGGTGCTTAGCTGATCATGGCTAATGAAAAATCAATAATGAGGCAAATTAAAGACATAGTTGAGAGTTTACACAAAACAATGAAGAACAAGAACACCACAAGTTGCAAACAATACGCTTTGATTAATGGAGAATAAGTACAATGCGTGTTTTGTAATCCCTAAAAACTTAGTTCTGGGAGGACCAGATGCCTTGAGCTAATTATGCACATGTTATCTACTTATGAAGGTGTATCTATACAACTTATCAACAAGAACAAGAGTTATTTTTTCATTTCCTCAAATGCTTTTAGAAATACTGGTGATAGAGTGAGGAGAGTGACTGGTTTTGTGCAATAGAATTATCTATTCACCTATTTGGGCTGCCACATATACATTGGGAGGCAAAGAGTAATTTATTGCTCTGATATGGTCTCTAAAGTAGTGAATAGAATTGCAGTTTGGCAGTCTAAGATGCTGAGTTTTGGAGGCAAAGCCATTCTGGTTAAACATGTTCTTCAATCCTTTCCTATCCATTTATTGTCAACTATCTCACCTCCTCCTACCACTATCAACCAGATTCAAGGTCAGATGGCTGATTTTTATTGGGGCCGGTTTGAAGTGAAGACGAAATACCATTAGTCCTCATGGAATAATCTAAGCTTTCCTTATGATGAAGGTTGCATAGGTGTGAGGATGGTGGCTGATGTGTGTAAATCCTTCTAGTATAAACACTGATGGACTTTCAAAACCAAAAATAAATTATGGGGGCAATTTTTGAGAGATAAATACTATCAGAGATTAAATCCTATGTGTAACAAATGGGAAATTGATGAATCCTTGGTTCGGAAGCATATGATGAAGAACAAGCACCATATAGAACCTCACATACAATGGAAAGTTAATTATAGATCTTGTTGTTTTTGGTGGGATGATTGGTTAGGTGTTGGGCCTCTGGCCTACTACAGTGACATTAGTAACATGGTCAATAACTCAACTATTTCTTAGTTCACTCATAATGGGGAATGGGATGTTGAGTTGATCACAAACTTACCTCCTCCTTAGTTTGTTCCTGCTATTTTGGCTACTCCATTGCAGATACAAGATGCTGCACCTGATAGGCTTGTTTGGAATCTCAATTCTAATGTAAATTTTTTCCATTTCCTTTGCTTGGGACATTATTAGAGTGCACAGACCCAAAATTATTTAAATAAGTATACTTGGCAGAAGGGGGTTCCATTCAAGTGTTTCTTTTTATTATGGAAGGCACTTAGAAAGAAACTCCCTACTAATGAGAAGCTTATTATTTTTGGGGATGATCCTCATGATTGTTATTGTTGTTTTAGCCCTCGAATGGATACCATAGATCATATATTTGTGAATGTCATTTTGGCACTAATGTATGGAAGTCTTTTGCTGGTTCCTGTGGTATTGAATGGTCTAACCTCCCTCTACCTCACTACATTATGAGATGGTGGAATATGACTCACAAGAATGCTGCTCACAGATTACTATTACATCTTGTACCTATTTTAGTATGCTGGAACTTATGGAAAAATAAGCGTGTAGCGAGTATGGTTCTAAGCAATCAAATCTGGCAAGAGTGAAGTACCTATTGATTAGAGATGTGAATATGCTGCTCAGATTAGTGTTTCTTGAAATCTTGTGGCCTGTTTAGTGGAAAGATCTGGTAACATTATCTGAAAAATGTATTCATGACATGAAAATTTTTCATATAAAATGGTGTAAACCTCCTAGACAATGGGTCAAAGTGAACTCAGATTGGAGTTCATTAAATTATCCTGGTAGTACAGGGGGTGATGGTATAATCAGGAATGATAGAGGGGAATTCATGTTTGCTTATTCTATTCCTTTGGGGGAAGGGTCCAATAATCTGGCAAACATGGAGTTTGCAGGTTTTGGTGTAGCCTGGTGCACTCATTTAGGCTATGATAGAGTTATTTTGGAAGTTGATTTTGAGTTATTGTACAAATGGATCACACTTCAAATAACACCACCATGGCAGATTGCACGAGCTCTTTCCAGGTTGCAGGGTCAGATTTCTCAGTTGTAGGAGTTCAAGTGTAAGCATACTTATAGGAAAGCAAACTTTGTAGTAGATGTTATGGCTAAATTCAGTCATAAACTCACTTCTCACCAGACTTATTTTGAACTACATCATATAACCCAGGAGGCCAGAGCATATTTCCTGCTTGGCAAGATGAACATGGTCTCTTTCAGAAGAAAGAAACTGAAGAAGCTCTAGGAACTACCTTAGGTTGTTTGTTGTTTGGTCTACTCAAGATGTCTCTTGATTCTTGTCGTTTTCTCCTATGACTTTGTCTGTCTCTGTGATAGTTAGCTTTTGGTTTGTTTTTCTCTCCTCTTATCTTTTAAGGGTAGAGTCTCCCTTATTTAATCATTTTCTTAGATATATTGTATAGTGAGGAGTCCTCTTCATAAGTTATTTTCTAATTTTGCTCCTTTTAGTTCTGGGAATGGATTGTTCGGCCTTAGTAGGATGGACAATCTATATACCACCATAAGATATAGGTAAGGTTTATACACCCCTCTTTGTACTTTTCCTTTTGCTATCTATAATAAGGCTCGGGAGTGTGCGGCTCGACCCCTGACCTTCCAAAGGGGTGTAGACCATTTGGCATAGGTCTTTTCCCCCAAAAAAAATTTAAAAAGAGAATATACACTAAACCCTAAAAAAACGCTAAGAATATTCAAGGGAGAATAGTCAAAGTATTCCTTATAATATTCAATGTATCAACTCCCTCTAAGAAAACCTTATCATAAAGTATTTATATTATTTACAATTTAACCCTAAAAAGTAAATAGAAAAGATAGCTGGCAGCAGGTACGTTGCGCAGGTATGACTCGTAGGAAGACCTACGAGTCATAATCGGGGTCTCGTGTCAGGCACATTACATTTTGGACTTAACTATTACGACCTACTAGTATGAGTCATTGCTTGGGAAATGACTCATATGCTCCTTTTGTAGTCTAGGCCTTCAGTTCTTGGTCTAAACTTTTAGCTCTCTGTTTTCTTGCTATGAACACACGTGTACGAGTCATAGTGAGACCTACGACTCGTAGAGTTGCCTCATAGGGCTGACCTCCACTTAGTATATTTTTTATTTTTGCTCACTGTTTCTTACTACAAGATCACCATACGACTCGTAGCTTGAGCTACGACTCGTAGGATGGCTTGTATGTCTTGCACTTTAGGAAAACTTGCAATTTACTCCCAAAATCATTCCAACCTATCTATTCTACAATAACAACATAAAAAAACATAAAAATCCTAAAAACTCACATTAAGAACTCACAAAATCCCTTGCTTTAGACATCAAATGTGTTGTATACAACACATCAACATCCTCAACATAGTACTATTGCTTGTCCTCAAGTGATGACTTAATCTAAGTAGACAATGAGAAACATATAGTAGTTACTCTAATGGATTATACTTCATTTAATATAATTTAGGTATCCAACTTTCATTTTTAAAGCCAGATTGCAAAGCTACTAAGCAAACCAAAACACAAAGATGTATCTAGCAATTCAACTATGACAAGCAAAGGAGTATCAACCATCCACAATCATTGGGTTAGTCATATGCCTATAACGCAGTGCAAATGGGCTCACAGAAAAGAGCTCCCTCTTACTGACATAAAAAACATTCAGAAATTTAGGGATTATGCAAGAATTCTTACTCTCACAAATAAAATTCATGTAAAATGACTAACACCATAGACTTGCCTTTGGACCCAACTTCCGAATTGGTGACAAAGTGTATTTGGATCACTTTAGGACTTAATGGCTTGTAACATAAGCTCATAGGGTTTTGGTATGATATTTTAGGCAAGTAGTGAATAAAAGCTATCCTTAAACCTTGTTTTTAACACTCTTACCTCCATGACTCAATCATTTTCATTAAATCCGCCCTTATTCTTCCTTTTCAAGCTGTTCCCTGGGTGTTTGCTTTCACTTTTATAGTTGTGCCTCATTTTTGAACTCATTTTTGCTCTCTTCTTTAATCCAAGGTAACGTTTCTTTTCTTTTCTTTCACTCGGCAGATGACTTTTTCATTTCCTTCTTTCTTTCCTAACTAACCACCTCATTTTCATTACTGTAACATAATAAGGGCCACCCTCAACTTAGGCTTTAAGTTTGAGGTGAAGTACACAATATCTATTTACCAAACCATGGTTCGTAACCACTCTCAACTTAGGGTTTTAGCCTAAATTGAAGTACACATGTTCAAGGATAGACCAGGGCAAATATCAAGGTATTTCATAACACAAGACTATGCTAGCTAGGTGTCAAGAAAGACTGGGTACCTAAAAAGCTCAAACAATTGGAACAAGGGATAAACTACCACATTTGGTAGGTTATTTAGGCAAAATTATACTTTACTAACAGAACAATGCGCTAAAATCCTTTCCCAATCCAACAAAGTCACCAGTCCAATCTTAGAGTAATAGGGCAAGTTCTAAGTCCATACATAATAAATGAATGCATCAGAATAATCTCATACACACATGGCATCACATATATAATCAAGTGTAGACTCACAGGTCATGCTTCAATCATCAACTTGCCTTCTCTTTATTAGAATAAACATTGACAGATAATCACATGCATGATTGCACTAATAACCCGTAATCTCGAAAATTTTGAGGGTACCAAATTTTTAAAACATTCAAAAAGCATTTAATATATATATCATATGCCAGTTCAGCAAAAACTAAAACATCCACAAGGAAAAAGAAGCACGACAAGAAACCTTTGGGATCAAAATAGGGGAAGTTATGGACTTGAGGTTACTCAAACTTCACCCTAATCCATATCTTCCCACACCCCACCAAAAGAGAATACTTTGTCCTCAAAGTGAAGATACATATTAAAAATAATTATCCAAAACATACATACACACATACACACATACACACACACAGAGAGTAAGCAAGGGTTGGGGTAAAAATATGAAACATCATGCTGCTCAAGCCTTGGCAAAGGTGCCATAATTTTTGATGATGTTCACGCTCCAATAAGAAAGCGATTGCTGCCAGCAATTAACCTAATCAGAGATTAGGGTCGAATGCACCGGGTATAGGAGGTTTCACTATATAGATCTACTACCAATCATTTCAATTATCGATTACTAAAATCTCTGGGGGGGGATTTCTTTGTAATTCAAGATCAAAAATAAAAAGCAAACTAATGAGAAGACACTTAAATTTAGGGACAACTTGGAATTGTGTTCCCCATGATTCATTGACTCAATTATCCTAGACAACACAACTCTAATTGAGACTTCGCATGCAGGATGGTAACTTAGGTTCTTCTAGCCCTCTTGTGAAGGTGAAGGTCTAATTTTGCCATGGCATATGGTTGGCAACCATTGTGTGCCAACTAATTGTTACCCATTGTCCTAGTCAACCTCCCCTTGGATAGGTGTTGTTGATTAGATGAAAACACATAAATTGAATCCTATTATTTACTTCCTTTTTCCTATTCATCACTACCTTGGTCATGATAGTGATAGTAGGTGGGCTTTGGTATTGACCACCACAAAATAACAATCAAGATGAAAGGAATGTCATGGCCCAAACCTAGGGTCTAAATTTGACCGGCCAATGGGGAACCCGAAGGAACCCCAAACAAACCTCATAGCATATTATTACATATCCTTTAGCACGTAAGCAATATAAAACATCATAAGAAACATTAACAAGGAAAATGGGACTAAGTGATAAAAAGAGAGTCTAATACTTAAATAATATAGATGAGTCAAAACTCAAACATAATGCATAATTTGTCCAACAATACCTCTAAACATATATACTTAACAGGCGCCAAGACAAAGCAACCAAGCTCACCCTCATAGTCAAAATAAAAAACAGAAGAATGAATCAATACATAACATAAGAAACATAGACCAACATCCCCAGAATAGAGGAGTCATTAATAAGCTTGAGTGAGACCGTACTAGCCATGTGGTGGAGATGCTCAAGTGGGGCTCCAGTTCCTACATGGTCATATCATGTAGGCATAGAGTATACGCTAGTACGTTTGAATGTACTAAGTATGTGGGATGCAATGCAACAAAGGATAGGCAATGTAATCAAAATGCATAACAATAGGCAATAGGCATAATATAATAATACGACATGCATGGACAATGTTCATAGCAAAACATGCTTAAAAATATCCCTTCTTTAATAACTTACTTAACCCATTAAGATAACATAATTAGATTATCCAATTACCTTATACTAGAGGGTGAGAGATATAACATGAGTTCATAACCCCAAATCATGCACAAGGTAAGGAGTACATCATAGTTCATAACCTCAAAAATAGTAACATAACCTTATAGGTATTAGCATAACCTCATAAAGAGTAACGTAACCTCGTAGCGAGTAGCATAACGTCATAAGGAGTAACATAACTTCATAGGGAGTAGCATAACCTCATAATGAGTAGATTACATTTGTACATAAGGATAAGGTATACAACATAGCTCATAACCCCTACATGTAGGAATTGGCCTTGCACTAGAGGGTAAAACATGTAACATAGTTCATAAGCCTTCCTAGTACGCTTTCACAATTGACAAGAGCATAAACCTTTTCTTATAAATCCAGCAAGTAATCAACAATTCAGAATAACATAACAACATGAGAGACCAACAATTCCCTTGCAATACCAACGGTGCTTTACATAACTCAAACACATATATTTATTCCTTTCATCCTTATTACATATCTTCCCTTCTTATCATCATTTGGTTATCAGATACATACATTATTTCATCATTATTTCATCATCGTATAATCATCATAACATCGTTCAACTCATAAAACATGGATTGGACCCATAATTCCTCGAGAAACCCTAGCCGAACATTTTATCAAACACTTGGCAAATGTGTAATGGGGGTAAAAGACCATGCAATTTAGAGATGAAATCATGCAAGAAAATCTATTTTAAAACTATAAATCAACACCTTGCAACACCCTCATGAAATACACATCAAAACCTCTCAACAAATCCAACATTAGAACAAAGATTTAGAGCTCAAAACAAGCTAAAACAACCATACTTTCATGAACTAAAATCACTGTGCAGTAAATTTCTCAATATACAAGACCCATATGTAGAATTAACTTCAAATCATGTAGTATTAATAAAAAGGAGGCTAAGGCACCATTGGTGGAAGGACCCAATGGTTCAACACCATATCCCTCAGGTTTTGGAAAAACCTTGAAAAAGGCTTTAATGGGGACTTGAAGCTTGAGTGAAATTCTTGATGAAATCCTTAAGAATGATCTTGAGTTTTAAGACTTGAATTTAGGAGTAAATATTTAGATAACTATTTTGGAGAGTATCGGGGAATGCTTAGGATGATATGAGGGTGAAATAAGGCTAAGTATATGTATTTATGTGTGGAAACCTTAGGCCCATGACTTAAAAGTCTTGGACCGAAGTCAAGAGAAAATAGGACCAAAATGGATTGCTCACTGGAATTATATTTTTTGCATAAATGAGTTCCACGTAAATGGGCATAATCCTTCATTTGAACTCGAAATTAGGTGAAACCAAGTGCATTGGAAAGATAATTCAAAGAGATTTAATTTGATAGGTCATGGGGTACCTAGTTCTTTATGTGCTAAGAGATATACCACTTCACGTTAACCCTCCAAAATCACATTTTTGTTATTTTCGAATTTTGATACGGTTGCTCTAAAATTTGAGTTAGACCCATTCCCCACTTAATTAGACACTTTTACAAGAATACGAATTTGGAGTTTTTAAATAATGAATAAACTTTTCAATATATGGAAATTATGATTTCGGGCACTTCAAAGGCACATTTTCCGGCTCTTTTTGGGGTCGTCTAAATATCTACCCGTTGGGAACATTCATCCCCGAATGTCAAAGAAACCTACAAGAGAATAGTAATAATAAAGAGATTAGCTCCAACAAGAATGCAACAATACACTTTAAAACACCATTTTCAAAACCTCGGCATAAGTGTAAAATCATCATAAACTTGCCAACTTAAACGTTAATGCATATGAATGACATAGGGACTGAAATATAAGACTTGGAATCATAGAAAGGACTTGGTAAAACAATCATACTTTCATGAACTAAAATTACAAGGTAGTTTATTTCTCAATATACAAGATCCATATGTAAAATAAACTTTAAATCATGCAATGTTAGTAAAAAAGAGGCTAAGGAATGATGGGTGGAAGGACCCAATGGTTCAACACCACATACCTTATCTTTTGGAGAAACTTTAAAGAAGGATTTAATCGGGATTTGAAGCTTGAGTGAAATTATTGATGAAATCCTTAAGATTGGTCTTAAGTTTTAGGACTTGAATTTGGGAGTAAATATTTGGTTAAGTATTTTGGTGAGTATTGGGGAATGTTTCGGATTATATGGGGGTGAAATAAGGCTAAATATATGTATTTTTATGTGTGGTAACCTTAGGCCCATGACTTAAAAGTCTTGGACCAAAGTCAAGAGAAAATAGGACCAAACGGACTGCTCACTAGAATTACATTTTTTGCACCAATGAGTTCCACGAAAATGGGCATAACTTTTTCGTCCGAACTTGAAATGAGGTGAAACCAATTGCATTCGAAACCTATTTCAAAGAGATTTAATTTTATATGTCATGGACTACCCAATTATTTGTTTTATAAGAGATATGCCCTTTCAAAGTTGACCCTCTAAAATTACATTTTTTCAATTTTTAAATTTTAATATGGTTGCTCTAAAATTACGGGTTAGACACATTTTCCACTCAATTTGACCCCATCAACAAGAATATTTAGTCAAATTTTCAAAACAATTAACAAATTTTTAGATATATGAAAATTACGATTTCAGACACTCACGAGACATATTTTCAGGCACTTTTTGGGGTAGTTTCAGGGAAATAAAAAATACATGCAAAATTTCAATCAAAGAAGTTCACAAAGTCTAGGTTATTTCAAGTTTACTACTCATGGTTCCCAATAACCCCAAGTTGTGGGTGCTTAGCTACTCATGGCTAAGGTAAAATCAACAACGATAAAAATAGAAGACATAGTTGTGAGTTTACCCAAAGCAATGAAGAACAAAAACACCAAAAGTTGCAAACCACAAGCTTGGATTAATGGAAAATGAGTACAATGTGTGTTTTACAATCCCCAAAAGTGGGTCTTCAAATTAAAAAGGAGAATCTACACTAAACCCTAGAAAAATCCTAAGAATATTCAAAGGAGAATATTCAAAGTGTTCCCTACAATATTCAACGTATCAGCTCCCTCTAAGAAAAATCTATCATGAAGTATTTATAGTATTTGCATTTTAACCCTAAAAACTAAATAGAAAACATAGCTGGTAGTAGGTACGTCGCATAGGATGACTCGTAGGGTGACCTACACGTCGTAATCAGGATCTTATATCAGGCACTTTGCATTTTGGACTTAACTGTTATGATCCACTTGTATGAGTCATTGTTTGGGATATGACTCGTATGCTCCTCTTGTAGTATAGGACATTAGTTCTTGCTCCAAAGTTTTAGCTCTCTATTTTTTGCTACAAATGAACCTATACGAGTCATAGTGAGACCTATGACTCATAGAGTAGCCTCGTAGGGCTAACCTCCACTTAGTAGATTTTTTATTTTTACTCATTTTTAAGATCACATTATGACTCGTAGCTTGAGCTATGACTCATAGGATGACTCATATATCCTGCACTTCAGCAAAATTTGTAATTTTCTCCCAAAATTATGCAAACCTATATTTTCTGCAATAACAACATTAAAACACATAAAAACCATAAAAAGGCGCATTAACAACTCACAAAATTCCTTGCTTTAGACATCAAATGTGTTATATTTTAATAACACATCATCAACATATAAATAAAAGGAAGATAGTCTTAGAACATTGTATGAGGTTATAAGCATCGTCCCCGAAATGGAGGACTCACTAAAGAGCTTGAGAGAAGTCGTAATAGCCACGGAGAGAATGATGATAATATGAACCTTTGGTTCCTACATGGTAACATCATGTAGGTATAGTATATGCACTAGTACATTTAAATATACTAAGTATGTAGGATGCACCATAAGTAAAATGCATAATATATGTAATGGGTAAGCATATAGCAATATGACATGTATTAATGATGCTTGAAGTAAAACCATACTTATATAGAACATAATATATGTGTAAGGAGAGACCATTATTAGTGCATATAGCCTACCACCCCCTTGGAGAAGCGAATGAGATACGAAACCATCAATAGGTTGATGAGGCACATACCCCCAAACATGGTTGGTGAGGTACAAACCTCCCAACATGGTTAATGAGGTACAAACCCCCTAATATGGTTGATGGTGTACAAACCCCAACATGGTTATTAAGGTACAAACTCCTCAACATGGTTTCATGGGACTATTACCTCCCGAGTGAGGTGATCGAGGTACAAACCTCTCAACAAGGTTACTCGGGCCTGCAACTCCCCCGAGTGAGGCTAGGTCAATTTCCAACACTATATAGATAATATCATATTCATACATTCATTTCATCATCATATAGTCATTGAACACAAAAGACATGCATTGGACATTCAATTCCTCAAGAAATCATAATTCGAATATTTTATCAAACACTTGGCGGATGTGTAGTGCTAGTGTAAAGCCATGAAATTCGAGAGTGAAATCATGCTAGAAAATTCAATATAAAACCATTAATAGATAGTTTGTTAACATCCTCAAACCATATATATGAAAGACCTTCATCAAATCTCACAATAGATCTTAGATGTATAGCTCAGCACATGCTAAAACAACCATAATTTCATGAAACTCCAACATAGTGTGCAGTGAAATTCATAATAGATAAGACCTATGAGTAAATCAACTTTAAATCATGCACTTTTAGGTAAAAGAGAGCTTGGGTATCATCGGTGAAAGGAACCCATGAAAGAAACCCACATACCTTGACTTTGGAGAATCCTTGAAGAAGACTAGAGATGGAGACTTGAAGCTTGATTGAGAACCTTAAGATTCAGAAGAGTTTTGAGACTTGAGTTTAGGAGCAAAATATTTGGCTAAGTGTTTGAATGAGTATTGGTGAATGTTTTGAATGATATGATGGTGAAATAAGGCTACGTGTAGGTATTTTCATGCATGAAAACACTTAGCCCAAGATCAAAAAGCCTTGGATCGAACTTGAAAAACTAGCAAAATTTATACTGAGGCACGCCCTTGGTCGAAAATCTCACTGAAAATCATATTTTTGGGAAAATAAAATTGCAATTCATTTCCTGTAAAATCGGAGTTAGACCCATTTCTCCCTCAATTTGAAACCGTGAACAAGAATATAAAGTTGAATTTTGATATCAATCACGGATTTTGAGATATATGAAAATTACGATTCCGAGCACTTTCGAGGTAAATTTTTGAGCACTTTTTGGGGTCATTTTATAATATAATGCCACTTGTTATACTTATAACATGATTTGTTTTGATATCATTGTACTCATATTAAACAAAAAGGATTTTTACACTTATTAATATATTTTAACAAATTCATCCCCTTATTAATGTTGGATTAAAATTTAACGTTAACAATCAAAAAAGGTCACTATAAGTGTATTTCTAATGATAACAAAATTTTGATCGCTACAAGTATATTTATAATGACCAAAAAGATATTTGGTTGCTATAAGTACATTTATGATGACCGAATAAAATATAGTCGCTATAAGTATATTTATAACTACTGAAAAAAATTTGGTCACTATAAGTATATTTATAACAAACAGATTCATTTTCGTTCATTTAGATATGGTCTTTAAAAGTCCTTTTTTAGACTGTTGACTAGTTGGATCAGGATCACTTTAGGACTTTCTAAGCTTGAACATAGGCTCATGGGGCTTTGGTAAGGTAATTTTTGGCAATTAATGACTAAAAGCCATCCTTGAACCACGTTTTTCAATATTTTCACTTCAATAACTCAACCATTTTCATTTCGTCCTCCCTTGTTCTTCATTTCAAGCATTTTTAGGTATTTTCTTTTCATCTTTTAACTTATGCCTTATTTTTGAACTCATTCTGCTATTCTTCTCCTTCCAAGGCAACTTTTCTTCTTTTTCTCTCACCAGGTACATCATTTTCCATTCTTTCTTTCTTTCCTAATTAATCACCTTATTTTTGCTACAATACCACAACATTAGCCACTCTCAACTTAGGTTTTTTGCCTGAGGTGAAGTATATAATATCCATTCCCTAAACTAGGGCCACTTTTAGTAGCTACCCTCAACTTAGCCTTTTTGCATCAATCAAGGTCACATGTTCAAGGATAAACCAGGAACAATATGAAGGATTTTTACTAGACAAGGTTAGGCTATCTAGGTATCAAGAAAGGAAAGGAATATGTAAGGCTCAAACATTCGGAACAAGGGGTAAACTCTTTCATTTGGTGTGTCATTTAGTCAAAAGTGGACTAAATTTAAGAACAATGGCCTAAGATCCCTTCCTAATTAACAAAATCTCCAGTCCAACTCAGAGTGACAAATCATGTTCTGAATAAGTACACAATGCATGAATATGACAAAATTAGCTCACACACATATGACATTGCATACATAACCAACATAGACCCATATATCCTGCTTCAAGCATAAACTTGCCTTTACTTAATCAGAACAATCATTTCCAAATCAATCACACATGCAAGATCGCAAGAATTATCAACAAACACAAAAATTCTGTGGGTACCCAATTTTAAAAACATTTAATGAAACAATTCAAAACTATATACATGCCAAAACTCTTAATCATCATATATCCACAAATTATCCAAAGCACCCAGCCATGCTGGTTCAACATAAAATAAAATTATCCACAAGTAAAGAGAAACACAACAAGAAAACCTTGGGATCTCAAAATTAGGATAGTTAAAGAATAAAGGTTACTTAGACTTTACCCTAGTCCATAACTTCCCATACCCCAACAAAAATCTATACTTTTTCCTCAAAGTAGATAAAAATAACATAAAAACCAACCATCCAAAATAGTAATTAAAATACATTATCCAAAAAAACTGCAGTAAAAGCAAAGTATCCAAACAAAAATAGTAATGAGAACAAAGTATCCATAAAACAGAAGTAAGGCCGATGATAAAAACATCAAACATCAATTTGGTGGTCAGGCAGTAGCATTAGTTTGGTCCTAGGTGGCTCTCTCTTCTAGGGTGGTCTGGGTTGTAGCCGAGCTGGATGTTCTAGCTTCATGAACTCTCGCATACTCCTAAGCTTAGCTCTGCTCCTCCGCCTCTAACGACTCTCTCATCACAAGCTCAGTAATTTGCTCCTCTAGCTGAACATCTTCCTCAGCATTCGTCTACTTCTTCTGTACCATATTTGCATCATTACCCTCTAGAGGCATCTTTCCAAGAACATGTAGGCGATCCTCGAATAAATCAATCAGGTCCTCACCCAAAGGTGTCTGCTTAGGAGTTGTGATCAGGGATTCTAGTGATATAGTCAAGTCATCTTTGAACTTGGCCAACTCCTGCTATACAATAGCCATATGTATAGGCTGGGCCCCTTAAAGCCTCTTCTAAACTCCAGCCTCCAAAGCGTCGACCCTAGCATCTGCTGCAGTGAATCTCCGATCCATAACTAAAAGAGTAAATGCGTTGGAAACTCCTCTAAAGCATGGATATCTAGAAAATCCATGGCTTGATCTACTCCATCAACCTGGCTAGCTGGCCTCTATCCTAGATAACCAGCGAATCATGCGTTGAAATGTAATAACAAACATAACAAGAAAGTTTGTAGAAGGAACCTGAGAAGCAGATGGCTTTGGTGTAGATATAACTATGGAGGGAACCATTCAGCGTTAGCTACTATGGGCTACTATTGTGTTGCTAGAGTGGAAGTAGTAGCAGCTATAATAGAGACCTCGACAGATAGCATGTGAGATAATGACACAAGAATGGGAGGAGGAGCTTCTCTTTAGAGGGCCATCAGATTCTTATCCGCCTTGATCAAGCTGGGATCCATGGTGTGACAAGCCTTAAAATATGGATCAAGATGGAGAGAGATAAGCCCTCAGCTTCCATACATAACTTATGGATCAAAATAGGAAAAGGCACAGATGTATTCATCCAAAGTGCATACTCATGAATCTGCTTAGCCATCACACGGGCCCAATCAATATCATAGACAACTGAGATACTGGCTAGTGGAATTGATCCCTCAAAGGTGATAACACTATCAGTGTATATGGGTCTAATGATGGAGCACCAAAATTTGGTATAAAAGGAGAGATGGGGCTTCACTATGGGCTCAGTGTGTGCAGTAACCCATGCATGCTCGACATCACCCTCTATGATCTGTCTAGCCACCCATATCAGGAGCTCGGTCCTTATGACCATATTCTTTTGAAATACAACCCATCTCATCTTATCAATCCGAGTATCGTACTCGGCTTTGGATTAGGGTGCTCTTTAAGTAGGCCTGAATTATACTCTACGAATGGTCTCTTCTAAAATGTTCACCCGCCTGCCTCAGACTAAGACCTCTCTCAACTATGTCCTATTAATAGCTTTCTGCCCCTTGGGCATATCTCTGAGGATGGTGGCTGCATATGCTGCATAGAATTCTCAGACTAGAAGTCGGGCGTACTTTCCTAGCTTCTCTGTAAGCCACTAGAGCCTATGCTTATCTATTTCGATAGCCAACCCAGGAACATGGTTTAACCCAAAATCAACTAATCTGGTCTCCTCGTAGAATGGGCTCACCGGCTTCCATTGGCCCTTAGGCTCTAACCCCTGCCAGTACATAGCCTCCATCTCCATATAGGTGATGCTATGGGTCATCAATAGAAATGGATGCTTCAATTGAGGACTGAGTGTTCCTACATCCGGAGGCACCTCATCAGAATCGGACCAATCCACGATTACCTACTCCTTAGACCAGGAGGCACTCTTAACTTCCATTATGGTCCGTGAAGTATGAGCTCTAGTACGAATACTTTGAGCCTCAGGGTCAATTCAGACATGGGGCTCTTTATTTGAGCCTTCAAAGCATTCCTCATCTATTTCTTGGTCCCTCAGCCTCCTATTGAAGTCCTGAATTGCTACATTCTTATTCTTGGGAGCCATTAGTCTTGAAATTTATCACAAACCAACAATGAGTCCTAAGTTATCAGAACAAACCATAAAAATAGATAAAGGAATAGGAAAAACAAAAGTAATAACAAAATAACCTACAAATTTAACATTGCACCAGTTGCAGGTTGTAGGTACGAGGTATAGGTATGACTCATAGGGTGACCTATAAGTTGTACTGTGGCCTCGTAGTCCACAGGTACCCAACATCTATTCATACTAAACCCTGTTAGGCGACTCAGTTATGACTCGTAGCTTGGCCTTGTATCAATTTTCAGTATCTAAAATAATTCACAAGGCTAGTGTGTGAGACTCCACTATGATTCATAGTGGACACTATGACTCGTAAGTGGGGCTAGTATAGTGAATGCGAAGAAACCTTGGGTCACTGTTATCCCTTACGAGGGGCAACTATGACCTGTAGGTCACCTAGGGGTTGTATGAGGCCTTCATAGTAGGGGATATGAGGTACCTGTAGATTCACCAAATGACTACAAAATTTATTCCAAACTTAAACGTAGACAACATCGAAGCAAGATTTCATCAACATGTTTATCACAAAATAACCTGAACCCTAAACCAAATATCTAATTCAACAACCAGATCACAATCATACTCAATGATACTTAATCAATTATTACTTCCCCAATATGTTCAAAAGTAACTCTTGAGTTCATTTTCCTAACACATCACACAGTATCACATCAATTTGTATATCCAAGACCAGGAAACAAAGTCAGAAGTATTTCAGGAATTCAACCAATCTATAAGTTTCAACACATAATCCCCCAAAATAATCATCAATCATTCCCTCCCCTCAAACATTCAATCGACACCACATAGCGAGGAATGGTCGTACTGACCAAGTATCAGGGGTACTTTTCACCTGAAGGGGTTAGTACAGTCACCATCAATCAAAATAATCACGATGCTCATTTCATATTAATCTACACATAAATAACTTTGGGTAATGGTTAACTCAATCTTCATTCATACTCAACTTAACAATATTAGATACTGAAATAACCCCAAAAAGTACCAGAAAATGTGCCTCGAAATGCCCAAAATTATAATTTTAATATTTTCAAAATTTGTGCATGATATCAAAAATCCGACTTCATATTATTGATTGATGTGTAAAATTGAGTGGGAAATGTGTCTATCCCAATTTTAGAGCAAGCGAATCACAATTTTATTTTCTCAAAATTTTGATTTCTAGAGTTGATCCATGGCTGCGTGTTCGTGTAGCCATCTCGGACCAATGTAAACTTTGCCTCTGCGGCAGGTCCACGGAGCGGACTAGATATAGACCTGTTTATTTTGTTGCCAGTGGCTTTTTATCATGGTTGAAGGTTTTTGGGTCTTGGGCCTAAGATTTCCTATACGTGAAAATACCTATACTTAGCCATATTTTATCGTTATATCATTCAAGACATTCCCAAGTACTTTCTCAAACACCTAGAAAATATTTAATCTCAAAATTCAAGTGTCCAAAACTCTTCCGGATCTTAAGGAATTCATTCAAGCTTCATGTTCCCTTTCACATTTTCTTCATTTAATTCCCCAAAGTCAAGGTTTATGGGTTTCAACCATTGGGTCCTTTCACCCATGATACCCAAGCTTGCTTTTACCTAGAATTACGTGGTTTAAAGTTGATTTACTCATGGGTCTTATTTATTATGAATTTCATTACACACTATGTTGGGGTTTCATAAAATTGTGATTGTTTTAGCATGTCTAGGGCTATGAATCTAAGATCTATTGTGAGATTTGACGAAAGATTTTGATGTATATTATTTGAGGGTGTTACCAAGTATCTATTAATAGTTTACACTAAATTTTCTAGTATGATTCTACTCTTGAATTGCATGGGTTTACACCAGCACTACATAACAGCCAAGTGTTTGATAAAATATTCGATTATGGTTTCTTGAGGAATTGAAGGCCTAATGCATGTATTATGAGGTGAATGACTTTATGATGATGAAAGAAATATATGTATATGATATTATCCCTATAGTTGTAGAAATTGACCAAGCCTCACTTGGGAGGTTGTAGGCCTGGGTAACAATGTTGAGGGGTTTGTACCTCAATCGCCTCGCTTGGGAGATGGTTGTCACACCCCTAGTTGCCGTTAGGGTGGATTAGCACCCGCTGCCGATAGGGCTCGGGAGAACCAACCTATATCTATGTGCTTTGTATACATATTATAAGGAATTTCTATGTTTGGCATACTTCTAAGAAGATAAACGGTATTAACAAGTTAAAAGGAGATGCGTATAGCTGGGCCATTGGGGCCATGGTGTCTAAGTATGAGACTTAACCACGTGTTAATCTACACAGTTTACAAAGTATCTAGCAAGAAAAAGTATCTGCAAATGTTCGGGATAGGCCCCATTTGAATTATGATATGAACATATAAGATCTAAACCCACATAAAGCTCCGAAGCAACGTGGAGCTTGGTAACAACAGCTGAATGTCCTGTACTCTACCAGGGAGATCTACTAGCACCTGCACCTGCAACATGAAATGCAGGTCCCCCAGAAGGGACTCAGTACGAGATAATATATTAAATATGTAAGGCAGAAAATACTGTACATGAAATATAACTTTAATGAAATTATGCACTGATTACGGATAAGAGACCACCTTTAATTATACTTTGGGATCAAGTACTTTATGTTCTTTATATTACTTTATCTTTACTGTATAATCTGTGCACATTATATACTGTAAATGACCAACAGATCAGTGGTAAACTGTATTGGGATCGTCCCTGGCAAGGTTCTTCCTTAACCCCTCGGGCTACAACCTGTGATAAAATTTTCCCTGGCTACGTGATTCTTCCAGCCCTCAGGATATGGGATCGCTCCTGGCTAGGTTCTTCCTTAACCACTTGGGGTACCAACCGTGATAGGATCATCCCTGGCTAGGTGATTCTTCCACCCCTCGGGATACCACCCATCAAAACATTATATACTTTATCTTTCAATTACCTATGAGATTATTTTTTTGGTGGTCATAATATTGGAGCTATAAGGCCATATATGCTGCATGTGACATGTAAATAATTTTACAAGACACGATGGAAATGAAGAGAGTTTGTTACATAAAAACTGAAATGCGTATAAAATGAAACAAATCATGAACTTTGTTGGCAACAAGAACTCATGTACTTGGTATCCACGTATATTTGTAGATTTAAATGTAACAACATATATGGAGCATATGAACATGTGAACTATTGGAGGTATGGCTGATTGTCATGTTGGTGTAGATAAATGCCTTTGCTTACCAAAGGATCTATGTTTCATGCCAAGTGATACGAAATCAAGTAGCCTTACATACCTCGTTGTATGACCTCGTTACTACCTTGGAGTGGCTGTGGTTTCCCTCAAATATTTAGCTACAGTATATTAAGCAATAAGACTAGTATTAGCAGCAACACGACACTTCTAGGAAGTCCAATATCATAAAAATGATCACCCAGACAGCAAGCTTTCAACTAATGACACAAAGACATTTCTTTAATTTTTTCACTTATAAACGTATTTATTGATAACCATTCTTATGTACATGTCATTTATATCTTATTATTAGACCCATAGTAGTCCTAAAACATCCCACACAAGTCAGCACATATCAATTCTTCATAACATACAAACAAGCGGTATAACATTACATCCTTTGACCATACTTCGACGTCAACAAATCCCAAGCTTGTTTGAACTTTACCAAAATTTTATCCAACATTTTTTTAAACATAAAACTAGTCTTAAATTAGTCCAAAAATAGTCCCGAAATAGGTGAAAGTTGTGGAACAACATATTACAATTTTAAGCTTCCAAGTTTCTTTTAAGAGTAAAATTGCGACGTTGTACAACAACTCATCTTTGTGGACTGTAAAAGTGGTGCAGCAGCATAATCACATAACTAAAAACTTATATATTGTTAGAACATAAGTCTTACTTCATAATTTTGCCAACCAAATAAGAGAAAATCCTCTTGAACAACAAGAAACGTTCACAACAATACTTAGGACACATGCTGTCCAGAATTTTCAGCATAATATAATAGCATATATTCATTGTTTTGCATAAAGAAACCCTACTAGCAATATCTAAAACTTAAATCATGTTAATAACATCAAGTTCTCCTTATAATATAGCCTATAAACCATATATAAGTCACCAAAATAAAAGAAAAGTGTGTAGCAACTTTCTGGACACATGCTGTCCTGAATTTCCAGCGGATTTCCGGCATAAGATACTATCATATACTTCTTGTTTTTGATGAAGGAATCATATTAAATACAACTACAATTACTTACCTTTGCCTTATATATTCTGGATTCCCTTCAAAAGTCTTAGTCAATTGAGTTTGCAGCTTGGTGAAGTGAATTATAGAGAAGACAAAACACTTTAAGAAAGCTGAAACTTTATTTCCTAGTGGAATGAATTAGTGCTGCACTTAACGCATTTTTAAAGATTGATTTTAGCCACATTTCTCTTCCCCTTTTGACCTGATAATGACAACCATTAATAGTCTATTATTGTAGCATCTTATCCTCCAAAATTGGGATTAATTGGGTCTCAAATATGATGGACCTTTGCTGCCAATTTCCAGCTTTGTTATTAGTTAGTTTTGGGTCCAAATGGCCAAGTTGTTTGTATTGTACTTATTGGATGACTTTAAATTCTTCTTGGACTGAAAATAAGATCCATTTATGATACTTAATCATGGTCCAAAGTTACATCCTTAACATGAATTTTATTCATAATCGAACTTGAACAAATTCGGCGTCGAGCCTCGTCTCTGTTTAGCTATCAATTATAAGCTAAGAAAGTAGGTAACTAACCTACTAGATTATTAAGTCATACAATCACCTCAATTCTTTTACTTAGTATATATCTAATATATCTTTAATTTAACACCAACACATATGCACCCTCAACCCTCTTAAGCATCTAGACTCACATATTGCCACTTAAGACGAGATTCAGGCACTTTCAAGAGTTGAAGCTAATTTGACCCAACCATAACATGATTCATTTACATAGCATTAGTAGATGAAAATTATGGGGTATTACATCCTCCATCCCTAAGTAACATTCATCCTCGAATATTAGCACAATTGGGTAACTTGACGAAGTATAAACCTTTATTTAAATAAACCTTTAACAATACACCAATTATTCAATCACACATAACTATTAGTGTTCCAATTCTGCATGTTGGGCATCCTATTTAGCTTCAAACAAATGAGGGTATCTTGACTTCATCGCGTCCTCGGCCTCCCAAGTTATCTTCTCTGCTTGCTGATTTCTCTAAAGTACCTTCACTGAAGCTATTTCTTTATTCCTTAACTTCCTAACCTGACAATCTAGAATAGCAATAGGTTCCTCTTCATAGGTGAGAGATCATCTGTAACCTGTACATCATCAATAGGAGTTATACGAGATGGGTCACCTATGCACTTTGGAAGCATTGATACATGGAAAACTGGATGAACCATTGAAAGCTCTTGGGGTAGCTCCAGCTCATATACAACCTGCCTAATTTTCTTTGTAATTTTATATGGCCCTATGTAACCTGGGCTTAGTTTTCCTTTCTTACCAAACCTTATAACTCCTTTCATTGGAGACACCTTTAAAAATACCCAATCTCTTACTGAAAATTCTAGCCCTATCCTCCTAGCATCTGCATATGATTTGTGATGAATTTGCACTGTTTCTAGTCGCTGCTATATTACCTTAACCTTTTTCCTGGCTTGGTGCACTAGATCTGGCCCAAGCAAGATGGTTTCTCCCACTTCAAACCATCCGATTGGTAATTTACACTTCCTTCCATACAAAGCTTCATAAGGTGCCATATTGATACTTGAATGGTAGCTATTATTGTAGGCAAACTCAATAAGTGGCAAATGGTCCACCCAATTACTTTTAAAATTGAATGCACAAGCTTGTAACACATCTTCAAGTGTCTGAATGGTGCGTTCTGCTTGACCATCTGTTTTGAGGGTGGAAAGCTATACTCAAATTCACTTTTGTACCTAAACTCCTTTGGAAAGACAACCAAAACTTTATAGTGAATTAAGTCCCTCGGTCAGATATAATGGAGATTGAGACTCCAAGCAACCTGACTTTCTCTTTGAGATACAACTTTGCATACTCCTCTGCTGTATAATCACCCTTGACAGGTCGGAAATGTGTTGACTTTGTGAGCTAGTCAACTATTACCCATATGGAGTCATACTTCTAAAATGTGCGAGGCAAACCGATAACAAAGTCCACATTGATCACATCCCACTTCCAAGTTGGAAGTTCTATACACTGCATAAAACCTCCTGGCTTTTGGTGCTCCACCTTCACTTGTTGATAATTTGGACATTGAGCTGCAAATTCTGCAAGGTCCTTTTTCATGCCTCCCCACCAAAATACTCCCTTCAGGTTATGATACTTCTTAGTCGATCCTGGAAGAATGAAATATCGAGAATGGTGGGCTTCTTCCATTATGCTTTCTCTTAACCCATTAATATCAGGCACACATAATCTATTTTGGAAGTAAATTAAATTATTTTGTCTAAGGTCAAAGACCTTTATCGTACCATGACTCACCTTTTCCTTAAGCTGTCGTAGTACAAGATCTTCGAACTAGTTCTCTTTCACCTCTATTACTAATGAAGATATTGCTGCATTATGTACAGTAACCCCTTCTTTTGGAGTTTCAATAAGGTGAACTCCCAAACTAGCTAGTTGTCGTAGATCCTTAGCCACCCCTTGACCAACCATGCCCTCACCACCAGTAGTCATAACTGCTTTATGACTCAGAGCATCCACTACCACATTTGCTTATCCCGGATGGTATAGTATATCAACATCATAATCCTTTATCAAATCTAACCATGTTTGCTGTCTTAAGATTAGGTCTTTCTGCTTAAAGATGTATTGCAAACTCTTATGATCTGTATATATATCAACATGAACCCAATACAAATAGTGGCGCCATATTTTCAAAGCAAATACAATAGCTGCTAGATCAAGTTCATTAGTTCGGTAATTCCTCTCATGTGGTCGTAGCTGTCTGGATGTATAAGCAATCACTCTACCATGCTATGTCAACACATACCCTATGCCAACTCCTAAAGCATCACAATTCACTGTATACCCCTTAGTACCTTCTGGAAGTACTAGCACTGGTGTAGAAGTTAGCTTATTTTTCAGTTCCTGGAAGCTCCTTTCACATGTATCATTCCATTGGAACTTGGTTGCCTTATGTGTTAACTTTGTTAAAGGTACCGAAATGGAAGAAAAACCTTCAACAAACCTAGGAAGCTCCGAACTTTCGTGGGTATCATTGGACTTCGCCAATCTTTCACAGCATGTATCTTTATTGTGAATCAACTCTTATTCCCTCCTCAGACACAATATGACTCAAGAATGCCACTGAGTTTACCCAAAATTCATATTTAGAAAACTTGGCATACAATTGTCTATCACAAATAACCTGTAACACTTGTCATAAGTGATTGGCATGGTCCTCTTCTGACCTTAAGTATACCAAAATATTATCTCTGAACACTATCACAAACAAATCCAAGAATGGCTTAAATAGCCTGTTCATCAAATCCATAAAAACTACTGGTGCATTTGTTAGCCCAAATGACATAATAAGAAATTCAAAGTGACCATATAGTGTTCTGAAAGCAGTCTTAGGTATATCTTCCTCCTTTACCCTCACCTGGTGATACCCTTATCTCAAATTAATTTTGAAAAGAATTTGGCACCCTGTAACTGATCAAATAAATCATCAATCCTGGGGAGGGGGTATTTGTTCTTAATGGCAAGCCTATTCAATTGTTGATAGTTGATACACATTCTTAAGGTGCCATCCTTTTTCGAAACAAATAATATTAGTGCATCCCTAGGGGATACACTAGATCTTATAAAATCCTTCTCCAATAAGTCGTTTAATTGATCTTTTAACTCACACAACTCTTTTGGGGCCATTTTATATGGAGGGATGGAAATAGGTTGAGTACCTGGAAGTAAGTCAATACCAAAATCTATTTCTCATTTAGGAGGTAAGCCTGGCAGTTCTTCAGGGAACACATCAACAAATTCATTCACCACCGGTACTGATTCTAGAGTTGCCAATTCTGCCTCCATATCCCTTACTCGAACTAGATGACATATATACCCCTTAGATATCATCTTTCTGGCCTTAAAGTAAGAAATAAACTTCCCTTTTGGTGCCCTAACATTGCCTTCCCATTCAAGGACTGCCTCATTTGGAAAGTGGAAGTAAACTTTCTTAGTTCGACAATCCACAGTGGCATAGCAAGAAGATAACCTATCTATACCCATTATGAAAATCAAATTCCACAATTTCTAACTCAATAAGGTCAGCCAATGTGCCACGGTCACAAACAGTTACTACATAGTTATAATAAGCCCTTCTAGCTATAATATATTCACCGATTAGTGTAGACACCTCAAATGGTTTGTTCAATAATTTAGGTGTTCTCTTAAGCTTCCCAGCGACTAGAGGTGTAATGTATGATAGTGTAGAACCCTGGTCAATTAATGCATGTACATTATGAGATAATATGGATAGTGTACCTATGACCACATCAGGTGAAGCTTCTATGTTTTACTAGCTCCCTAAAGCATAAGTGCAATTTTGGACCCCGCTGAGCTAGCTGCTCCTCTAACACCTCTACCACGACTCATAAGTGGTTGCTGATCCCTACCTAATGAATGAACTATTGATGATGATGCAATAGCTGACCCGGTAGATTGTGCTATATCCCCCATATATCTCCTCGGGCAATCTCACATTATGTACCCTGGCGTACTGCACTAATAGCAACTATTTATCCCAACATGACATATACCTGGATAATTTCTTCCATAATGTTTATAGGGCTGCCTAGGAGTTATTGGCTGGCCTACCGATCCTCCTATTGTTTGTGTACCTTGACCCTCTTCCCATTGACCAAATTGGTTACATCTAGACCCTTGGATTTATGGTGGAGCATTGGCTGTAGAATAGGAAAATGATGTCCTAGGCGGTCTATTAGAAAATTGAGGCCTAAACTCACCTTGGGATGGTGTAAACTACCCTAAAGATCTAGTCCTCTTAGATTGTGCCCTTTTGCGACTCCTGTATCCTCCTTCTCTGCCTCTGGTCCGCCAATTTTTGCGCAAAAGCTTGCATCCTTGCTATGTCTATATCTTTATTCAAGGAAGCAATAGTACAGTCTCTAACCAGATACATATCTAATCTATCCGCATGCCGATGAACTCTATCTGCCATAGTAACATCCACATTAGGAGCATACCTAAATAGGGAATTAAATTGGAGGATATACTCCCTTACGCTCATATTCCTTTGGTGGATATTCAAGAACTGATCTGCATGGGACTCTCGAATATCCAATGGCAAGTAATGGTCAAGAAAGGCCTCTTTTAACTCCTTCCAGGTAGTCAGTGGTGCATCCATATCTTTTGACTGCTTCCATGCTTCATACCATAATATAGCCACACCCTTTAACCGATATGCTGCTAACTCAATAGCTTCTATACCACTGATATGCATAACATCAAAAGTGTGCTGAATTGTAGCGTCGATAGGCGGTCCTGTGGGAATTTCACTATTCCTAGGTTTATCAGGAGCTGAAGGGGTTAAAACTGCACGTTACAGGGACTCATATTGAGCCTCATTTGTTGTCTCATATGACTAGGCAAACTAACCCCTACTTCTACTATCTTTCCTTTACCTTTGTTCTTCCTAGTTTCTAGCATACTTGCTCGCTGTACTAAACAATTCAGGAGTTAGACATAATTCATCTAGCTCTATGGCACGATCTAAAGAATGAAAAAAAGTAACAACTCTTAAATGCAATGTAGCCTCCTGCTTATAAATGCGGTGCACAACACATCGATAAATAAGACTCTACATTGACACGGCTTTGTAGACTCCCTAAGATGACCTACTCTGATACCACTTCTGTCATACCCCATGTTACCGTTATGGCGGACTGGCACTCACTGCCGATAGGGCTCAGGAGAACCAACCTACATCTGTACGTTTTGTATACATATTATGAGGAATTTCTATGTTTGGCATACTTCTAAGAAGATAAAATGGTGTTAACAAGATAAAAGGAGATGCGTATAGCTAAGCCATTAGGGCCACGGTGTCTAAGTACGAGACATGACCACACGTTAATGTACATAGTCTACAAAGCTTCTAGAAAGAAAAAGTATCTGCAAATGTTCGGGACATGGCCCGTTTGAATTAAAATATGAACATATAAGATCTAAACCCACACAAAACTCTGAAGCAACTTGGAGCTTGGTAATAGCAGCTGAAAGTCTTGTAATCTACTGGGGAGATCTACTAGCACCTACACCTGCAGCATGAAATGTAGGTCCCCCAGAAGGGACTCAGTACGAGATAATGTACTGAATATGTAAGGCAAAAAATACTGTACATAAAATATAACTCAAATAAAATTATGCACTAATTGCGGATCATATACCATTTTTAATTATAATTTGGGATCGAGTACTTTATGTTGTTTATATTACTTTACCTTTACTGTATAATCTGTACACATTGTGTACTGTAAATGACCAACTGATCAGTGGTAAACTGTATCGGGATCATCCCTGGATAGGTTCTTCCTTAACCCCTCAGGCTATCACCCATGATAAGATTTTCCCTAGCTAGGTGATTCTTCCACCCTTAGGGATATGAGATCGCCCTTGGCTAGGTCCTTCCTTAACCCCTCGGGGTACCATCCGTGATAGGATCATCCCTGGTTAGGTGAATCTTCCACCCCTCGGGATACCACCCATCAAAATATTATATACTTTATCTTTCAATTACCTTTGAGATTATTCTTTTGGTGGTCGTAATATTGGAGCAATAAGGCCGTATGTGCAGCATGTGACATGTAAATAATGGTACAAGACACGATGGCAATGAAAAGAGTATGTTACATAAACATTGAAATGCGTATGAAATGAAACAAATCATGAACTTTGTTGGCAACAAGAACTCATGTACTTGGTATCCACATATGTATGTAGATTTGAATTTAAATACATATATGGAAGCATATAAAGATGTGAAATATTGGAGGTATGGTTGATTGTCATGTTGGTGTAGATAAATGCCTTTGCTTATTGAAGGATCTATGTTTCATGCTAAGTGAGATGAAATCAAGTAGTCTTACATACCTCGTTGTATGACCTTGTTACTACCTTGGAGTGGCTGTGGTTTACCTCAAATATTTAGCTATAGTATATTAAGCAATAAGACTAGTATTAGTAGCAACACGACACTTCTAGGAAGTCCAATATCATAAAAACGATCACTCAGACAGTAAGCTTTTAACTAATGACGCAAAGACATTTCTTCAATTTTTTCACTTATAAACGTATGTCATGATAACTATTCTTATGTACATGTAATTTATATCTTATTCTTAGACCCATAACAGTCCTAAAACAGCCCACACAACCCAACACATATCAATTCTTCACAACATACAAACAAGCAACATACCATTATATCCTTTTACCACACTTCTACGTCAACAAATCCCAAGCGTGTTTAAACTTTACCAAAATTGTATCCAATATTTTTTGAAACATAAAACCAGTCCTAAATTATTCCAAAAATAGTCCCGAAAAAGGTGAAAGTCATGGAACAACATATTACAATTTTCAGCTTCCAAGTTTCTTTTAAGTGTAACATTGCGATGTTGTACAACAACTCATCTTTCTGGACTATAAAAGTGGTGAAGCAAAATAATCACATGACTAACAACTTCAATATTGTTATAAAATAAGTCTTACTTTATAATTTAGCTAACCAATTAAGAGAAAAATCCTCTTGAACAACAAGAAACGTTCACAACAATACTTAGGACACATGCGGTCCTGAATTTTCAGCATAATATAATAGCATATATTTCTTATTTTGCATAAAGAAACCATGCTAGCAATATCTATAACTTAAACTATATTAATAACATAAAGTTCTCTTAATAATACAACCCATAAACCATATAAAAATCACCAAAATAAAAGAAAAGTGTGCAACAACTTTCTGGATACATGTTGTCCAGAATTTCTAGCAGATTTCCGTTATAAGATACTATCATATACTTCTTGTTTTTCATGAAGAAATCATACTAAATACAACTATAATTGCTTACCTTTGCCTTA
>JAOTQJ010015285.1:0-17483 GCA_025642045.1 Solanum sejunctum | reverse complement strand
GTCGAAATTTTTGTGAAATCCCTTAGCTGTCGTAGGTGGAGATTCAGTATAAGTGTTTGTCTTGGTGTCCTATCGGCACCATTCACGGCCCCTTGGGTTGGGTCGTGACAGGCACCTCCTCGTTCCTTGTTGTGTTCTCCTTTCCCTTGCGTGATTTCCTGCCAACACCTGACCTAATGCTGGCGATGTTGGTAGCATCAAAGTCTCCCTCACTTGCCATATTTCCTTAGTGGAACCTGCTTTGATACCACATTGTCACAGACACAAAACTCATTTAAGACTCTGTGCGGCACTTGTATACTTGCTCATGAATCTTTCACAATCTTATAAGTACAAGTAAGCCTGTTTTCTGGATCACTAAGGCAACGTTAGATATAAGAAGGAAAGAGAGCTTGTAAGAAAGAAGACTTATATTACACTTGGAAGATCGCTTACAATTTCTGGATAGTTTGCCAAGTGAATAACCCCCTCTATTTATACTATCCACTTAGGGCCAAAGTGTAAATAATATTTGTTATACAAGTCCATCACTATTTACACTTTAGTCCTTAATCTAGAAGACTTCACAAGTCTAGATATTTCTAAGGGACCTTTCAAGTTCTATCTACAATGATCTAGAGCCTTCTATAAACCACTCTAAGACTCTAGATGCTTTCCCCTTTCTAGATAATCAAGTGGTAGGTCATGACACACA
Organism: Solanum sejunctum; assembly: GCA_025642045.1. Classification (NCBI taxonomy): domain Eukaryota; kingdom Viridiplantae; phylum Streptophyta; class Magnoliopsida; order Solanales; family Solanaceae; genus Solanum; species Solanum sejunctum. The sequence continues at coordinate 16,789 of JAOTQJ010015285.1, read as the reverse complement.
GTTGTAATATCCCAAGCATGGACAAGTATACTAAACATTCAATCGGTCTAATCTTTAAACATGTATATATGAAAGAATACTAATAAATGCCCCAGCAATGAACCTCTACCACGCTACTGGAGACGTATCAAGTATAGCCAAGGTAAAAATTAGTCTTAATCATCTATATTAATAGAATAAGAAGCAAATCCATTTATGCCACAAAAAATAGCAAAATTAAGCCCATGCAATAATATCAACCCTATTCAGATATCATAATAAAATCAGCACACCTAATCCCCAAGATAAAAGAGGCTCAGAGCCCCTACTCAAGCAAGCGACAAAATAAGCAATACATATAATAGTGTAAAACCTGAATCAAATAAAGCTAAAGCTAACTATTGGCAAAAAATTATAGTACCTGTAGGTGGACTCATCTAACACCTCATCCTCTGACCGAACCAGGGTGGTGTGACTATGGCCTTGATAGCCCCTATCCTTAGTATGGTCATTGCCCCCAGATCCACTACCTCTTATAGTATCCTCAGGACCTTTTCTAGCCATGTCGAGAACCTTGCTGACCTCTCTGTGCTCATATTGGTCATCTTTATGATATGGGTGCAACCCGGTTTCCCTAATGGTCGGTGGACAAGCTAATCTAGTAGCCCCTGAAGCTATATATGTTGCTCCATACTTTGGGAACTCTTTGGCCCATGATCTAATATTCCACAATCATAACATCCTAGGAAAGCTCAGGCTCTACTACGCCTACTATAGCGCTCGATATTGCCTACCCCTAAGGCACTGGAGCTCCAACCATCTATGTATGATGGCCCTGCCTAAAATCTCGATGACAGTCTACCCCTTGGTCTGTTAAATCCAAATTGAAATCTTCTAAAACCTCTCTCACACTGCACTCACCTATCACCTCCCCCGGGCCTCATGACTAAAATGCTTCCTAGAACGGGTATATCCTGCTAGAACTTGCATTGAAGGTACTAGACCTGACTGAGAGGCCCCATGTGTGGCAACCAACTGTCCAAGAGCCGCATGTACCTCTGATGTAATCACAAAAGTGGTTGGGGCCTGTTAGGAAACTGGTGACTCTAGTGTAATAATAAACGAGCCAATAAATTTAGGATTGAGCTTGCCCTTCTTCCCAAATCGCATCACACCGGTGATACCTTAAGCCACACCCTGTCACCAACTATAAACTCAAGAGGCCTACTCTTCTTGTCAGTATAACTCTTATAGTAGCTCTGGGCTATCAACAATCTACCCTAAATAATTACATGAGAGAAACTATCGCAAAGAAGTAGCAAAGCGAACGTAAGAATTCACTAAAGAAGCTGCTTATCCTTCACAAGACCTAACCATCGATTCCTCCAAGCTCTTCGATGTTGTTATAGAATAATCCAAACTATCCAAAGAATTCACTGCCGAGGCATCCAAGAGATCCAAAGAAATTGCAGTCGAAGCTTCCAAATGCACCAATGTTATAGTTTCTGAAGCTTCCAAATGTGCCAATCAGATCAAAGTCGATGCTCTGAAACACGCTGAACAATTCAAGTTTCAGATTCCTCCTGTTGCGCTTTCTCACATTGTTGACTCCTCACCTCCTCCTCAGATGCCCCCAACGCCAGCCGATCTCGAGAAATTTAGAGTTACTAATGACTTGAGAAATGCGTTAAGGGGATTACCATTAATACATTTCAAGATTTTCCACTTGAATGTAATTTACTCTACCTACTTTATTTTCAGTAAGTTCTCTGTGCTAAATGTTAAATGACAAATTCACTAAATTGAGGATATTATATTTAGCTATGTCACAATTTTAATCAAATTTTCCTGATAGCAAGAAATGGGAAGAAATTCTTATATTTTAGATTTCGCTATTAAGTTAACTATAACTATGGACATAAAATGTTTTATATGGAAGTACAAAGAAGACAACTACTAGAAGTTCTAGAGAAACTAGGTTTATCGTTTAGCTCTACAGGAGTTTGTATTAACAAGAACATGTTCAAATTGTTTAGGAGTAACCTCCACATTTGGTAGTCATCATTTATTTGAGCTTACTGCTAGTGTAACTTTTCTTTTAAATAGCCCCTACATTGGTTATGTTCATTGTATTCATTTCATTATTGCATGTATAATTTAACACATGCATAATGGTGTTATGATGTATAGAGCCAAACTAAGTCTTCAGGAAAGCATTTTATTAATATTCCTCTCTAACATGAGGTGAAACATATAATTTGATTGTTATATTAACATTTGAACCATGTGAGAGTGACATCATTACCTTTTTAAAGGTGGCAGTAAAATAGCATTAACCTTGAAATCCATTAGAGTGGTTCATTTATAACCTAGCCACACAAATTATACCTACAATAGATGTACAACCTTGTTTCATTTCACCTGGTTGAAGGAATAGAAAATCCTTCTATTAATCTTGTGGAGTAAATTTAAGAAGATGATCAGTAAAATAGTGACTCATTTACTTTCCTTTCTAAGAATCAGAATGAGAAAAAATATCTTATGTGTTTACTTTATCTCTCCTTTTTCAGGGATTTAATGCACCCTGCAGCTGTATTTGGAATATTGTTTGGGAGTGACGTATTTGTTGACTATGTTGGGGAACTCAGATTGGCCTCCATACAAACTGTTGATGATGAAGAGGATGAAGTTCCTGAGCCTCATAGGCAGAACATTCAGGAGAAATTGAAGGTATTTTTTTTTCACAGGGTTTCTTAGAAGTTCAATTGTTCATGCAAGAGATTGAGTCAATCCTTACTCAACTACAGAAATTGCAAAAGTAAAGGGTGGATGAAAGAAGCCCACAATAATTTTAAATTACTTCTTCAGCCATATGTAGATGGACGAAAGGATGAGTTTTTACAATGGGCACAGATCAGACGAACAACATCTTGCTCGCTGGTTAGATTGTTTCAGCTGCTTGTCCCTTATTTATTTTTTAAATGTTTAATGAATTAATGTGCATCATATGTTGCATTAGTTGGCCTCATAAAGCATCTTCTATATACTCTTTTTGGGCGTATTTAATTCCAATGCATAGTAATTTTTCATTCAATTTCCATCAATCTCGGATGGAGGCAAAGATTGACTATTTTTTGCCTTGGAGTATGATGGAATAAAGCAAAATGGCTCTTTCAACTATCTGCGCTTTTTTCATTTGTGAAGTAGCAGTTAGTCAATGCAATTTTCGACACTCCTCATGGGTCATCTGGAAACAGCCGCTTTATGTTTTTAAACATAGGGGTTAGGCTGCGTACATTCCCCACCCCGCAATGAGCGGGAGCCTTTTGAGGCACTGGGGTATGTTGTTGTTGTTATTGTAATTTTACATTCAAGACAATTAGGATTTCTCTAAAAGTAGAAGTTATCTACTAATCAAAAAATAAAATAATAAGAAGGTAGCAGTTCTATACATATGATACTATTCCTTGCATCTACAAACAAATTTCTAAGCAATCCAAGATCTTCTGGCAAACGATGGACCTAATGCTAGTGTAACAATAGCTTAACCTTAATCCAAACAAACTGATATGGTCTTTGTGGATCTTTTGCATACTTGTTTTATACTTTTAGCTTCACATGGATCTTGAGAGAAGGTAGATCCTTACAAGTGACTTCATTCTATGTGTTCTAGGTCTATTCTCATCCCTGTCGAAACACCTTCAATCAGCATACTTGTTATGTAGTTCATATGTTTTGCATCCTCTTACAGCAGTTTGAGTAATAAAAAAATTATTTAATATCAACTTGGTAATCAAAGCTTGTGCAGTTTCACCTACTATTACAGAAAGGATGGTAGGCAAATAACTCAGTTCACGAAAGAAAGTCATTTCAGAAATGCTTATCAATCTTCATATACATTCAAATGGCTAAAGGTAATGTTCTGAAATGCATCTCATTTATGGATTTTAAATCTTGAGTTTTTGTTTTTACATGTGCACTTTGTAGTTTATTCTAGGAAACCTTACATCAAATCAATTGATAAGGTAGTTGTATAGAGCAAACTGAAATCGCCAAAGTTTGTTTTGTGTAAAGAAAGTTATCCTGAACTTTTGGTATCATCTCAGAGTTGCAAATTCTACATATTTTTCTAGTATTAGTGAATAGGATTTGTAACCTTGAAGTGCAATGACTATAAATTTTGTTTCTGGAAACCTCCCAACAATGGTTGAAGATCAATTACAACATGTAGAGAAGAATTAAGTCCTTTTACCAAGTTATGGGGGTGGGGAGTAGTATTTTTTAAGTGAAACCCTTAATTCATTGTTCATAAAGTAGGGAGTTGTTTGACATCTCTATCTTTTATCAGTTTAGCAAGCAACCTAGCTTAGAATGTAAAGACTAAAGAATCTTTGATTAAGGTCCTGTTTATTTCTAATTGTAAGAATCTGTATCATTTATTGTCATATACATGTTAATGTTGTGCTTTTCTACTTCGCTGATTTTTCTTGTCAAACAAAGCATTTTAAAATCAAGATTTATTATGAAAAAATAGTTATAAAATCATCAATTATGTCTTCGCAACATACCATTTGAATTGTTCAACTTATGCAAACGTTTATCCTTGCACCAGGTGATCAAGAATGCGAAGTCACGATGGATCTTCAATGCGGAGCGAGTTGAATTAAAATAATTGAAGATGTTAGCAGATGAAAAATTGAAGTGCAGAAAGTTAATTAAATCTATTTTACTTATTATCTAGGGTATTTGCTTACAAGTATTAACTACCATCTCGACATATATATTCTAGATTATCATTTTTATTTTTGTAGGATTTTTATAACATCTTTTTTCTTTGTTATGAACTATGTACAATGCTTATATCATCAACAATTTATAATACTATTTTGTGAGTTTTGAAATATTTGTTTAAATACATATGAAATAATTGCTTTTTGTCAATTATGAAAGGGAAAAATGTAACTTTTTATATAATAATATTTATTTTAAAAAAATCATCAACAAATTAAGAAAAATTTGGTTGTTAATTTATTGATGTCAGATAATATTAATGACTGGATTTTGGTCGCTAAAAGCTCTTATAATATCACTTTTTGAATTTATCTAGTGACTAAGATAAACTTAACGACCAAAAAATGTGATCACAGAAAGAGATCTAACGATTGAAGTTTTTGCCATCACTAATGATTTTTTAAAGATCGGATTAGAATTTGGTCGCCTACTTTTAACATCGGAGCTACTAATGACGGGCGACGACCAATTTTTTCCCGTCGTAAATGATCATTAACGATAGGATTATCATTTTTAGCAACTAAATTTCCTTTCGCTAAAGGCCCATTCTCTTGTAGTGATATTTGACTTGTTAGCAGTTCAACCACTTTACCACAAACTTAGTTATGTCTCTCCTTATCCCCAACCACCAATAATGTTGCTTTAGATCATGATACATCTTTGCCACTTCAAGATGGATAGAGTATCTAGCACAATAAACTTCCCCTAATATAACCCGAACCACCAATAATGTTATTTTAGATCATGATACATCTTCGCCACTCCGGGATGTATAGAATTCTAGCACAATGAACTTCCTCCAATATCAGTTTCACCCAATATCCTACCTTAAACGCACAAACTCGACCATTAATCCAAAATACCCTTAGAATCAATAGCAGCTACTTTTGTTTCACCCCTCAGCACCTTATCACGAATCAAGCACAATCTAGGATCATCTAATTGGTGAGCATATATCAAATCAAGTAATGAAGACCTAGCCTCCACAAAGGTTAGAATACTCTGAGAAGGAGAAATATCCAACCCGAACTAGCTGTCTAGCGAGTGATAAAACGTCCAAAGCTAAGGGTCTCTCCTCAACCCTCAAGAATGTTAAACTCCCCATACTAGAGGCCTTTTGGCTCAAAGCATTTGCCACCATATTCACCTTCTCCGGGTGATCTAGAATAGAGATTTCATGGTCTTTTAGCAACTCCAACCACCTATACGGTCTCATGTTCAAATTAGGCTGATAGAAGATCTATTTGAACTACGGTGATCAGTGAAGATATCGCAATACACCCCATAAAGATAATGCCACCACAACTTCAATACAAATACCACTGCAGCCAACTCTAAATCTTGTTTACGGTAGTTTCTCTCATGCACCTTTAACTGTCTATATACCTATGCAATCTTCTTACCCCTTTGCATCAATACACTATCCAAACCCACTCTAGAAACATCACAATACACCACAAATGGCATTCCTTTCTCAGGCAAAGCAAGAATAGGTGTTTAGGTCAATAAATCTTTTAGATTTTGAATACACTCATCTGACCATTGAAAAGCCACATTTTTTTAGTAAGTCTAGTCAATAGGGGTTGTAATAGAAGAGAATCCATGCACAAAGCGTTGATAACACCTCATTAGACCAATAAAACTCCAAATCTCTGTCATAGAGGTCGGACTAGAGCACTCACGAACTGTTGTTACCTTGATTGGATCTACCTTAATACTATCCTTTATCACCATAGGCCCAAGAAAAGCCATAGACTCGAGCCAAAACTCACACTTTGAGAAGTTGGCATAACTTCTCCTCCCTCAACCTCTAAAGTACAATCCTCAAGTGCTGAGCATGGTCGAACACACTCTTAGAGCAAACCAAGAGGTCATCAATGTAAACAATCACAAATATATCCAAATATTGTTTGAACACCTGGTTCATCAACTCCATAAAAGCGACTGGGGTAGTAGTCAACCCAAAGGACATAACCACAAACTCATAATGACCATAACGGGTCCTAAAGGCTATCTTTGGGATGTCAGACACCCGAACTCTTGACTGATGATACCAAGACCTCAAATCAATCTTGGAGAACACAAAAGCACCATGCAACTGATCAAATAAAGCATTAATACGAGCAAAGGGTACTTGTTCTTGAAGGTCACTTTGTTCAGTTGACTATTATCAATACATATACGCATAGTGTCATCCTTCTTGTTCATAAATAAGTTTGTACAAGAGAACCCAAGGAGATACACTCGGACAGATAAATCCCTTCAATAAATTCTCTAATTGCTCATTTAACTCATTCAACACAGTCGAAGCCATCCAATAGGGGCCAATAGAAATGGTCTTTGTACCCGGCTCCACATCAATAGAAAAGTTAATACCACGATCTGGAGGAATACCTGGTAAATTAGTTAGGAACACGTGAAATTTGACATAGGACCCTGGTAAAGCCTATCAAACTCATCCCGGTGGTTGTCTCAGAGGCTATATGGTACAAATCGTTGTAGGTTTACCTCAGTAAACTGCTCCCAAGTCATAATTGGTTATCCAATTGGTCTACGAGCAAAAACTAACCTCCACCACTCCGTGGCTAAGCAAGTGAACTGATAGTAGGTATAAGAAACTCCATATGACTCGAGGATGGACAAATTACACAATTGGCCCTGGCATTTCGACAAAAGATAATAGGTCACTTCACTAAGTGTACCATTAAATCTCAGGGTTGCTAACAGAAACAACTGCTCAAAACTCTTCTCCTCGGCAGTGGACATAGCAAGACTAGCAAAAGATTATGGCTCTATAAATTTGGCTGGTGCAATAAATGATGCAATAGATAACCCATGAAGTTGCAAACTAGAACTCGACCGAGAAGTCTAAGGCAGAATAACAAAGACCATATGAGGATCCACAAGGATTGAAGAAGCACCGACATAAATCATAGTTGGATCAGCTGGAACTGTAGATAGGCCAGTCGGCATTGTAGAAGCTAGTGAATCAATGTTCATCTCAATAAGAAAGCAATCGCTGTCAGCAATTAACCTAATCGAAGGTTAGGGTCAAATCCAAAGGGAATACAAGGCTTGACTACAAGAATTCACTATCAATTGTTTTGAGCATTTATGACTAAAATCTCAAAATAGAGGGGGTTTTGTGATTTGAAAATAGAAATAAAATAAATACTATGCTACTATGCAAATAAACACTCAAATATAGGGACAACTTAGGAATTGTGTTCCCCATCGTTCATCGACTCGATTACCCTAGATAACATATAATTAGAAATTTGCATATAGGATGGTAACTTAGGTTTTTTCAGTGCTCTTGTGAAGGTGAAGGTCGAATTTCACCATGGCGCATGGTCGACAACAATGATGTGCCAACTAACCATTACCCATAGTCCCAGTCAACCTCCCCTTGGTCAGGTTTGGTTGATTAGACGAGAACACATCGATCGAATCCTGTCATTTACTTCTTTTTTCTTTTTCATCATTACCTTGGTCAGCATCGTGATACTAGGCGTGGTTTGGTGTTGGCCACCACCAAACAACAATCAAAATGAAGGAAAATAAATAATACATGCAAAACCCCAATCATAGAAATGCAATTAATCTAGGTTATCTCAAGTCAACTACCCATGGTTCCCACAAACCTAAGCTGTGGGTGCTTAGCCACTCATGGTAAGGTAAAACCAACAAGAATGCAAATATAAAACATAGTTGAGAATTTTACCCAAAACAATGAAGATAGATAAAACCACAAGTTGTAAAACACAAGCTTGATAAATGGAGAATGAATACAATGAAAGATTTACAATCTCCAAAAGTGGGTTTTCTAATAGAAAATGAGAATCTACCCTAAAAACCAAAAATATTCTAGAGAGAATATTCAAAGTCTCAAGTCTGGAATCTCCCCAAAAATAAACCCTAACATAAAGTATATATAGTATTTACAAACTTAAACCTAAAATTAGACAAATAAAGATAGGTGGCAGTAGGTACGACTCGTAGGGTGAGCTACAAGTTGTAATCGGGGTCTCATGTCAGGCACTTGGCATCTTAGACTTGACTATTACAATCCACTGGTACGAGTCATTGCTTGGGCTATGACTCGTATACTCTTCTTGTAGTCTAGGCCTTCAGTGTTTGGTCCAAAATTTTGGCTCACTCTTTCTTGCTATGAGTCGACTTATATGAGTCATAGTAAGACCGACAACTCATAGGGTACGCTTGTAAGGCTGACCTTCACTTAGCAGATTTCTCATTTTTGGTCTCTGTTTCTGGCTATGAGATCACCCTATGACTTGTAGCTTAGGCTACGACTCATAGGTGAGCTCGTATGTCCTGCACTTTAGCAAAATCTACAATTTTCTCCCAAAATCATGCCAACCTACCTTTTCTGCAATAAGAACACAAAAACACATAAAAACCATAAAAGGTTGCATTAAGAACTCACAAAATCCTTTGTTTTAGGCATCAAATGTGTTATATTTTGACAGCACCTCAACACCCTCAACTTAGAACTATTACTTGTCCTCAAGTAATGACTCAATCTAAGCAGACAATGAGAGATACACAGTAGCTATACCCATGGCATATACATCGTTTACTCTAATTCAGGTGCCTAACTTTCATTTGCAAAACCAGATCGCAAAGCGACTAAGCAAAACAAAAACTCAAGGATGTATCTAGCAACACAACTATATAAGTTGAGGAGCATCAACCATCTGCAATCACTGGGTTAGTCATATGTTAATCAAGCAATGTAAATGCTCTCACATAAAAAACTCCCTCTTACTCACTTAAAGAGTATTTGGAATGCAGGAACTGAGTAAGCATTCTCACTCTCCCAAATGAAATTCATGCAAAATGACTAACACCATAGGCTTGCCTCTATACTCAACTTTCAGATTGGTGACAAAGTGGTTTTGTCAGTATACTCATGGAGCTTTGGTGTGAAATGTTAGGCAAATAGTGACTAAAAACTATCCTTGAACCATGCTTACTCACACTTTTACTTTCATGACCCAACCATTTTCACTAAATTCACCCTTATTCTCCTACTTCAAGCTTCCCTCGGTGCTTTCAATCTCTTTTTCAGGTGTGCCTTATTTTTTACTTCATTTTTTTGCAATTCTCTTCAATCCAAAACACTTTTCTTTTCTTTTTCCTGACCTAGCTCATGAGTTTTCATTTCTCTCTTTATTTCCCAAGTAACCACCTTATTTTCATTACTTAACCACGACAAAGGCCAATATCAACTTAGGTTTTTAGCGTGAAGTGAAGTATACAATATCTATTCCCAAACTAGGGCCACCATTTATAGCTACCCTCAACTTAGGTTTTTAGCCTGAGGTGAAGTACACAATATCTATTACCCAAACCAGGGCTACCATTTGTAACCACCCTCACCTTAGGCTTTTAGCCTCAATCACGGTTCAAATGTTCAAGGATAGACCAGGGCCAATATCAAGGTATTCCATAAAACAAGGCTAAGCTACAAATTAGAAATGCTTTTTCTTGGCTAAAGAACGAGATTACTCGATCTATTTCCATATCGCTCAGGTGTCAAGAAAGAATGAGTGCATAAGAGGCTCAAACATTTGGAACAAGGGGTTCACTAACATATTTGGTAGGTCATTTAGGCAAAAGTAGGCTCACTAGAAGAACAAAGGCCTAAGATCCCTTCCAAAACAACCACATCACCAAACCAATCTTAGAGTAATAATGCAAATTTTGAGTCCATACATGATACATGAATGTAGTAAAATAAGCTTACAATACACATGGCATTGCACACACAATCAAGTATAGACTCACAGGTCATGCTTCAAGTCTCAACTTACCTTTTCATTATGAGAACAAACATCACCAGATAATCAATATCCATAATTGCATCAATAACCAACAATCTCCAAAAAAAAAGATTTGAGAGTACCGAATTTACATCAAAATTTAAAAAAAAAACATTTAAAGACTATGTATATGCCTCTACACTACAAGATAATACTATTATGTATCTACCAATTATCTATACTACCTAGACATGCCAGTTCAACAGAAAATTAAACATCCACAAGAAAAAAGAAACACAGCAAGAAAACCTTGGGATCAAAAATAGGGGAAGTAATGGACTTGAGGTTACTCAGACTTCACCCTAATCTATAACTTCCCACACCCCACCAAAATAAGATACTTTGTACTCAAAGTAAAATCACATATAAAAACCAAATATTGAAAACACACACACATACACACACACACAGACATACACACACACACACACATATATATAATAAGAATAACATTTCAAAACCAAACATTCAAACATAATTAAAAACAATATTCAAAACAAGACACTTAAAAGTATCCAAAACATAAAAAAAAAATATTGTCTGAAATAAGGAATAAAGTATCTATAGACAGCAAGTAAGGGCTGGGGTCAAAATATCAAACACTTGGTGCTCAAGTACCGGCATCTATCTAGTCAGCAAGGTCTTGGGCCACAGCCTCCTCCTCAGTAGTCTGGGTTGTAGCTACAGTGAGCTACCCTCTCCATATGTCATCTGTTGCACCCTGTCTCTCTATATGGCCTCCATAAGTAGCGACTCCTGCACTACCTTCTCTGATATCGGCTCCTCTTCTAGTGTTGCTAGGTCATCAAGTCTAGGACTCTTCTGGCTCATCTGTGGGTAATTCATCTTGAGGGACCTCTTCCTATAGGCATGTTGGCGGTCAGATAACCAGTCAAAAACCTCATCACCCTCTGGTACCACCTCCGAGACTGCTACAGGGGCTGCAACATTTGCAATAAGTTGGCCTTGAACTTGGCCAACTTCTCTGTTAATGCACTCGTATCAGCAGGTCGAGCAGCCTCAAGCCTCCTCTGGTCTCTCGCCTCGAATGCATCTGCACGGGCATCCACTACTCTAGCCCTCTGATCTATCAAATCGCAGAAGAATGCCTTTGCCCTCTCCTTTGAATCCTGTATAGTTTGATAGACTGATGGTCTGATCAAGGCTGCTAGAGTTTGTAGCCTGATCTCCGCTATAGATACCCTGAATACCAATGCCTGAAAAGCAACAGCAGAGATAAAAGAATCAACCTAAATAGAAGATTATGCTGGTGCGGGAATACTAGAGAATGGTGCTTACTAAATCTCAATAGATGGGGAAGGCTCTGCAATAGCTGGAGTAGTACCAGTGTTGGCTGGAGTCGAAGGCTCAACAAGGAATGGATCTAGGATGGACGGAGAAATTGTTACTGGTTGGGCCACCAGGTTGTCATCAGCCTTGATCAGGATGGAATCCATGGTGCATGTGGCCTCTATGTGCTGGTCTCGGTGGGGTTTAACACGAACACCTGCTACATTACATAAATAGTAGATCAAAATAGGGAATGGCAGTAAGGTTCTCATCCAAACGGCAAACTCGTGAATCTACTCAGAGATAACTCAGGCCCAATCTATCTCATAACCAGCTAGGATGCTGGATAATAACACAGCTCACTCTAGGGTGATCACATTATCCGTGAAAGTGGGATGGATATGCCAATGGATAATCAACCACCAAATCTTAGCCCCAAAAAAAGGTGGGCTTTCACTATTGGATCAGTGTGGTTTGTGACCTATGTCGGCTCAAAACCCTCCTTGCATATCTAACTGGTAATCAACTGCAACAGCTTGATTTTGGCCCCAACGTCTTTCTCGTTCACCATTTTCCTCATTTTGGAGATTTGACCATCATACTCTGTGGTGGACTGAGGTACTCTATAGTTGGGCCCGAACTGAACTCTTCGGATCTTCTCCTCTAAGATATTAACTCTCCGACCCCTAACCGAAACCACTCATAATCAAGGCTGCTCAATAGCCTGCTTGTTCTTTGGTAGGCCTCGGAGAAGTATGACAAGGTAGGCAACATAAAACTCATAAACAAAGAAAGGGGCATACTTGCCCAACTGCTGTGTAGTCCATCGTAGTCCATGTTTATCTATCTCTGCATTTAACCTCGATACCTTTCCAAATTAGAGTTTTACAGCCTGGACTCCTCATGGAACTGTCTAACTGATTTGCCCTGTCCTTTCAGCTCTAACCCCTTTGTCTAGATCTCTTTCATTCCTGTAACACACCATCTGCGGTCTGCTAGGGGTTCTGATTGTACTTCCTCCTACTAAGCGTGTGACCCCTCCTCAAAGTCTATCTCAGTGTGTAGGAAGGTCATCTGCGGTGAACTTCTCTCAAACCCATCACCATTGCCTTCCTCCATACTGGGAGGGACTCTCAACTTTTACCAAGACCATAACAGTGCGGCCTCGAGTTTGAGGCACATTTGCCTCAGGGTCTATTCTGACTCTGTGGACTTCCACAAAGCCTTTCGATTGTTCAGTTTTACAGGACTTGTCAATCAACCTCATTTGAAATATCTTGATCGCTCGTTTGTCCTTCGGAGGAATTATACCTGAAAACTAACCACACATCAACATATAAGCCTCAAAATGTTTGATTAAGCAGTGATCACATAACGAAGGACCAGAAATAAAAATATTTAAACATTGAAATCAAAACAATCACTAATATAGTTGCAAGTTTTCAGATATGTGGCACCTACAAGTCGTAACCTGGACTCATATCAATTTCCGGAGGCATTTTATAGACACAAGTCAGGTCTACAAGACCAGCACTATGACTCATAGTGGGAACTATAACCCGTAAGTGGGTCTTGTATGGTCAATGTCAAGGTACCATAAGTATCTAATGTTTCTAACGAGGGATAACTATGACTCATAAGATATCCTACGAGTCGTACCTGACCTCATAGTAGAACACAACAAGCACTTGTAGTGCTTGTATTTTTACCACACAACCCAACACAAATTAAAACAACCTCAAACATGATTTAAAACAGGTCTCAACCAATCCCGAAGTTCGACAAATGTAACCCCACGCATGAATACTCAAACCACAGTTTCCGAATAGTTATATCACTAATTGGCAGTTAAACATCGGCTTCCCAACACATTCAAGAATCACTTACAAGTATTTGATCCTAGAACTCATAATAATGAACACCAGCATAGAATCAGGGGAGCTCAAAAAGGATCATACCCATTTTCAACACAATCAACAAACACCAAATTCACACTTCACTTTGAAATGAGTTTACAAATTGATCAAGCAAAACACATGCGCTCAACAAATATGATCAACATGTCAATATCACAGTTATCCTCTGAAAAAATATTACCATTCCAAAATAATACTTGGGCATTTAAATCAACTCAACCCTAGTTCTCATATGCACATAAGAATATTCTCACAGGCTTTCCAATATTCTCACTAATCACACAGTCATCCAACAATATGGTAAAATTATAACATGAGTGTGCAAAATTTAGACAAGGAAACACACCAATAGAGAGAATACTAAGCGAATAGAAGCACTGATAGAGAAATTGGGATGTCGAAACCCTAGAAAAATAGGCCTACTAGAAAATATCGCCAGAAAATAACGCAGGTTGATAGAAAATGTGATTGGAATAGTTAAAAGGGTATTGGGAAAGCTTTTCGGGGAAGTATCCAGTGTGATGATAAGAAATTAGGGGTCAAACAAATTTTGACCCCTTATATACTCAATCCGGGCCAACTTTCAAAATTCTATTGATCGGTTCTACAAAACTCCGACTACGAGTCATAACGTGTCCTACGACTTGTAGGTCCCAATCTAGTAGCAGACCCAAAACTTAGAAAAATTTAGAATTCATACCTGGGCACTACAAACCCCCCTTATGACTCATAAAGGGCCCTACGAATTGTAACGTTGGCTCGTAGTGTGTGTGCTAACTTTTAATACTTACTATTTCCCTCTATGAGGCATGATTACGACTGATAATGGTGACTATGACTCGTACACCAGCTCTTAGAGGTTGCTCCAAGTGTCATTTTCTTCATCTCTTCAGCTTTTGGTCAGTTCCTGCATATCATGCTTAAAGATACACCAATGTCAGGATTAATACAACTAATCCAATGTCTCGACACATCAAAACAAGCATCAAACTACTACCTAACAATTCAAACAAATGATATAAACCTAAAACAGTCTAAAAATATAAGAGATACTTGGGTTGTGTCCTAAGAAGCACCTTGTTTAACGTCGTGGCTCGACTTTGTCTTCATGAGTACTCAAAATTCCTCATGGGTTGACGGAGTCTCTTCTTTACTCTTCTAGCCTCTTTTCTAATCTCTTTGACAGGTTCTAATTGGGTTGCAAGTTGTTTAATCTTGTCATCGAGTCTCTATATTGCCATTGTTTGTTGATCCACATTGTAGTTCACTTTGATGGCATCAAACTTTATCTCTCTTACAACCTCTTCTTGCTCATTAGCCTTTATGGGCACTTGCTCATGCGCTCAATCCCAGTTAGTTTATCGGTGAAGCCTTGTTGATGTGGTAACCTAAGCCAATTTGGCATATTCTTCTTTTTGGAAGTGCTAGCGATTCCCTTTGATTCACTTGTGGATGATACAATTTGTTCATGAAATGGTTTGTAGACTTGAGCGACAGCAGATGACTTGTCCATATATTCTGCAATTTCGTTGAATGGTCGCCTCAAGAATGCCCAATAATTCCCTCCAAATAAAATGCACTGTTGCTCAACAGTTAGTACCCCGTAGAAGCTTGCTACCAATACATCATCAGATAGGTCATGATCTCGCTTCAGACCCAGACACTTTTTATATCATTCCCAAACTGCTATCAATGACTCTCTTGGCACCCGCTTAAAATTGCGAACATTATCCTGCAGCTCTTGCTTGTTGGGCCATTCATAGAAATTCATGTGAAAAACCTTCTACACTTCCCCTCAACTGGTGCAAACATCTGGTGGAAGTGTTGACCACCAGTCTGTAGCCTTGCACATGAGAGTCATGGGAAAGGTTTGAAGGGGCATGGCATTCCAAGTAGGATATCTCGTACCAAGCGCCTCCCTCAGTGTTTGGGTAAACTGATGAAGGTGGGTTTGGGGATCCTCAGATTCTTGCCCGTAGAACAGAATATGTCTTTATTAGGTTTATAACAAATCACTTGCAACGTAGAGATTTTGTTCGATCATTGTGCAAATCAACCTACAACTTAAAATCAACCAACAAAAAAAATAAAAGTAAAATACAAGAGAGTTTAGAAATTAATACTTGAACTAAATAATAGTGAAATCAAGTCAAAAACTAGTCACATTCCATGGCAACGGCGCCATAATTTTTGATGATGTTCATGCTCAAACAAGAAAGTATCATTGTCAGCAATTAACCTAACCGAAGGATAGGATCGAATCCATGGGGAATATAAGGCTTGACTTGACTACAAGAATTTCACTATCAATCATTTCGAGCATTTATGACTAACATCTCTAAATTAGGAGGGGGTTTGTGATTCAAAAATAGAAATAAAATAAATACTATGCTACTATGCGAAGAAACACTCAACTTTAGGGATAACCTGGGAATTGTGTTCACTATGATTCATCAATGTGATACCCTAGACAACATATAATTAGGAATTTGCGTGCAGGACAGTAACTTAGGTTCTTCCAGCCCTCTTGTGAAGGTGAAGGTCAAATTTTACCATGGCACATGGTCGGCAACCATGATGTGCCAACTAACTATTACCCAAAGTCCTAGTTAACTCTCCTTGGTCAGGTTTGGTTGATTATACGAGAATACATCAATCGAATCCTGTCTTTTATTTTCCTTTTCCTATTTGTCACTACCTTGGTTGGGATTGTGAGAGTAAGCAGGGCTTAGTGTTATCCACCACCAAACAACAATCAAAACGAAGGAAAATGAACAATACATGTTTTCGATTATTTGATGCTTCAAGCTCGGTATATTGAAGACCCTAAGTAGGGTGGTGGTGTTGGTTGGTCAAGAAAATGCGTAATTTAGTGGCTACGAAGGTTTTAGGTGTAGTGAAGGATTACAAGGTATGTTAATTTTTATCTTTGTTTATGTTAATTAAAGGTTGTGAAGGTGTTAGGAA